>CAUYQG010047995.1:0-12751 GCA_963574415.1 Tarsius wallacei
TCTTTGTTGTTTTTAATGATTATCCATATAAATTTTTGAAAATCTTTGATCCACTTTTTATTTGATTTTCTGATTCATTACTAATTAAAATTAACTGACATAAATCTATCAATCAATACATTAAAACAGAATAAAGCTGGACAATAACATATTAAGTACAAGCCTGGGAGAAGAAAAAAAATACTTTATTTGTAACATATTTTTTGCGTACCCTAAACCCACTCATTCAAAATATCTTATTAAATAATATTGCAAATAAAACAATTATAACATTAATCATTCTACAAGAAAAAAGCCAAAGGATGCTAAGGCTAATGAATAAAATTTGATAAATTTAAATATGTCTGTAATCTTCCTCCAAAATTCTTAGCTTATAAAAAAAGAAAAAAAGTAACTACAGTGCAGAGAGTTATTAGATACCTCCTTAGTCAGTGGTCAGTGTTAACATCACCAGCAATAGGGAATGAAATTGTGTACCATCTAACAGATATGATGAGGAGAATGCATCATCACTCTGATGGTATTCTGCCAAAAATGCATTACCAGAATTGAATCATGAAGACATACAAACAAACCCAAACCGAGTCCTAGTCTTTAAAATAACTGCTGCTAATTTTAAAAGTTTTAAGGTCAAGGATGTCTATGCACAATTGTGGAATTATTCCAAAATGAAGGAAAGTAAAGAGACTAATAATCAAATGTAAAACATTATCCTGGATTAGTTCTTTTGCCATGGAGGACATTTTGTAATAACTGGAAAATCACAAATGATGACTATGAATTAGACAATCATAACACATCAGTGCTAATTTCCTGATTTTTGTGTTGAAATTTTAATTACACAAAATAATATTATTTTATTCTCCATAGGACATATTCACTAAAGATTTAAAAATGATGAAACATGCTCTCAGCAACTTATTCTCAAATGCCTGTATAAAACAAAAGAATGCTGTTTCTATTCTTGCTTATTTTACTGTGAATTAGAAATTAATCCACCATAAAAATAAAATACAAATTGCAATGAAAAGAAAAAAAAACACTTCTTAACGTTAGATATACTTGAATACAAATTGTGATTCCACCTTTTGAGATCTTAAAGCAATTTACCTGTGTTTTTCTTAACTTATCAATAAAGAAGTTATATTCTATCTCAAAGAATTATTTTGCTAATTAAATGAGATAATATATACTACATATATAACAACTAAATATATATTATTTTAGGAATTCATCTAATTTTGCTTCTAAATCCTAACCCATCATAATGAAGTTTCACCGTTGACATATTATTAAGAAGAAATTATTTTGCTCATTCACATATACTTCCTTGTGTTTTTCTTTCTTCTACATCTTCTTCCACTTACAAACTCTGCCTCCTTTCTATTTTCTAGAATGCCATATGAAGTTTATATAACACCATCCTAACAGCACAAAAGTGAAAGTTTTCAAAGACTGTTCACACACAAAATGTTACTTTATGGTTTTTGTGGGTGCCTCATATTTCTATTTTATTCATTATGAACTCTTTTATTCATGAATGCTTTATTTTTAATTAATTAACATGTAAATTGTTTCTCATTTTTATGATGCACAAATAGTCACTTACAGTAATTAAAATATCTTTTCCACAGTGTGCCAAATTATTTGTATCTACTAACCAAAGAAATAAAGTCCCAGAAAGCTGAACTATTCAGGATTCTTGTGATTTCTAGATTTCTGTTTTTAAATTAGAGTTAGAATAGTGCATCTCAAACTTTATTCCACATTAGCCTTACCTAGTCAGGATTATAAACATCTACACACTCACATGACACCCAAGAGTGTTATATAATTAGACTGGGTTATGCACCGACATTGTCACTTTTTCAAGCAGCCAAAGAGAGAAACATGGACATACAGAGAACTGAGAAACATCAAGCTGGAAGTGTTGGTAACAATAATACTTCAATTAATTTTTTTCTGTTCTAGATCTTTTTATGAGCATAATTGAGAAAAAATGTGTGTAACTAGGCAATGAGTCTACTATTATTGATGAATCAGTAACCATTGTTTTACACAAGAAGACTAATAAAAGTATAAATGAAATATAATAACTATTTTATATAAAGCATTGATTCAGTTGTTGACATTTTATGTTTTTGGCAAGGGAAACTTACCCACCAATTTCTGCATAAAATTTATAAAGCATAGAAATATTCATTTTATTAAATACCTTGTGATTCCTTATTTTCAGCAGAACCTGTCTGGACCAAAATAATTTTAAAAATTTCATAGAACTTAGAGTTTATTTTTTACTGACATAATTACTCTTGAAAGAATTACTCTTGATTTATCAAAAACTAAACAATGGCTTTGTTCTGTCACATTTTAGTTTCTATTGACATGAATAATATTATTCATTTTCCTGAATCTACCTATACATTGTTATGTAGTTTGTTCAATTAATTAAAATATAGTCCTCAAGGTTATTATTTGGGTCATATGCATGTCCGTATCCCCCAGTTCCAAAAAAACGTGCCTGTTCAAGTCAAGTAAATGAAAGATGAGAAGATAAAATGATTGTAGACATTTTTGTTTATTTATCCTAAGTTGGTTCTTCAAATTAGGTTACAGCTTTTTTTATCCACACATGAAGTTATTTCAACTAATATATACTGTATTTTACATTTTTAACAAAATCTGTTAAAATAGATTATCAACTTTTATAGCAAAACAAAAATTATTGAGACTATTGCTAAAAAGTTTTAGTGAAATGTGTGTATATTAGAAAGGTATTAAAACATGACCTGCCTTAATAGAGGGAGGGACTTATATGCATGAAAAACATGCTTAAAATAATGCCTGGTATACTGCACTTTTTGGTGGAAGAAAATTATTTTACCTAATAAGTATTACTTGGATTTATGTAAATAAAAGTAGGCAAATATGAGTTGTAAAGGAAAGTTCTTTGGAATACACACTTTAAGTCCTTACATAATATTCTTAGCTTTCTTCTGATGTTAGTGCCCTTCCCACCTAAAGGTGGCTGAGTTTGTCATTATATTTCCTTGCAGCCTTTGGTTTTATGCCTTTTTCCCTGTCCTTGGCATTCTCTTTGCCTCTTTATGATAACGAGGATAATCCTTTCTTCAGTGGGCTCCTGTGGGGCTGTAGAATCAAGGTTCTCAATAAAAACCTGAACAGTTCAACAATTTTTATTGAGTCTTGATTGAACAGCCCCTAGGGAGCTAAGCACAAAAAAGAAGAGATAGGAAAAGTAGTCAAGAGCTATAATAGCCTCAGTCTAAGGACATACAGCACCAGTCCAACAGAACTGGCAACATCTAAAATTTAACAGCTTGGCATCAGTGCACATTTCCTGGTGCCAAATAATGAGGCACAGAGAACAGAAATAAAAGTGGCACTGAAATTACATTTTTCTTTTCCTTGTATTATGAAACTCCTGAAATTACAACAGAATTGTGAATGGCCAAAGGCAACATTCTTTTGTTTCTTTTAAGTGAAATCTTAACTTCCAAAAAAACAACATAAAAAGGTACACAGTAAAGATCAGAAAATCTGCTGGTACTGATGAAGATCTTTCTCTTATGACTGAGCCTTCCTCAAACCTTTCCAGCTTGCTTCACAGCACTCATTTCTTCTCTGTCAAGCCGATAGTCAAGAAATAGCATGAGAATAAAATGAAGAAGCTTCATTACTAAGATAGGAAAGAAAGTAGAAGGGTGGATATAGTTTCTCAAAATGGAAACTGTTTCCTTTAGTAGACAGTAGAAACTGGAAGTTAACAACATTATTTCTTGAGGAGTCAAAAGAAAGCTTGTGGAGAGCTCTGGTCAGTTTGCTGCTGTGCCTTACGGTACAGGATACATTGCATGTGAAGTTATTACGTAAAAACAGCTTTTCGATGCCAAACCAGTTGATTGGATTCTGACACCTACACACATACAAATAGTACTGAACTCTGTAGAATTCTCTGTTTTATACAATATTATAGTTTTTCAAAACTGATCAAGATATATAACATTTCCCTAACTATGTATGTACTCTTCAAAGCATTTTGAAGGTAGAGCATCAAAAAGTAGAAGAGAAAGTAGATATCTCAACAACAACAACAAAAAAATCAATAGAGTGCATCAGAGTACAAACTGTTTTTCTATCATAATGTCACAATTTCAATAATGGTCCCGTGCATTAGATTGGAGAATTACTGTTCATCCCTGGCATACACTTTTTCCAAGAGATGAAGAAAGTGAAGCTAAGAAATGTGATACAATGAATGATATTGTAGTACCAAATACAGAAATAGAGTAGTCCCCTTTTATTTGACAGGAATAAGTCCCAAGACCCCAGTGGATATCTGAAACTGTAAATAGTTTGAGACCCTATATATACTGTGTATTTCTCTACCTGATAAATAACACAGCTATTGCATGACTGACGGATGTGTAACATATACAGTCTGGATGCTCTGGACAAAGAGACAATTCACCTTTTAGGCAGGACAGAGCAGCAGAGCCGATATTTCATCACACTATTTAGATAGTCACACAATTTAAAACTTGTTTATTTTTTAAATCTTTGTTTTAATATTTTTTTGACCATAGTTGACTGCAAGCAAGTGAAATGGCAGAAAGCAAAACCTTGGACACAATGGAACTACTCTACGTATAGTTGGACCTCTTCCTTGGACTTCTAGCTCCAAGAGAAGCAATCAATTCTTATAGACATTGCTTTGAAGGATGCAAGGTTCCCTCAGATTTTACCCTTGTTGAAAGAACAACTATAGATGAATTAAATTTAACGGAGTTTGATGGAACAAAGAACAATTTGTGAATTAGGTAGTCCCCAGAACAGTCATAGTGACTCCAAAGCTGTCACCTGGTTAATCCACATTTGTGGACAAAAAAGGGCAATGATGTAGAGAAAGTGGAAGTGAGGAGTAGAGACAGCAAGTTGACAGCTCAGCTGCTGTGATGGATGCCTGAATTGTTTTCAGTGTGTTAATGTAATCAGTTAGCTTTCAGCATGTTACGTAGGACTACTACGGACTCTTCTAATGCCCAAATTCTGTTTTTCCTTTACACTTTTTTGACAATTCCAATTTTGGGGGCTGGTTTTCTTCAGTATAGAGGTCAAGGGATCAATCAAGTCCGCAGTCCAGAAAGAGAGAGTACTGTGTCTAAACCAGGGAATCTAAACTTTGTTAAATCAGAAATTCCAAAGGGTCTGAAAGCTATTATATAGAGAAATCTACCTATTTCTCTCTATATAGATATACATGAATATATAGATATAATGCTATATAAAATATATTGCTATGTTTTAAATGTAGATATCTAAAATATCTTAAAATATAAGATGGTGTATGTAAGTGTGTGTGTGAGTGTCTGTGTGTGTGCGTGTGTGTGTGTGTGTGTGTGTGTGTGTGTGTGTGTGTGTAGAAACACAAGCCACATTGGTCACATTTCAGAGCTAAGACATTAACTAGAATAATTCTGTAGGGATTTTTTTCCTATGATAACACTCCACAGGTGATACTATGACATCTGAATGTTATAAACTTACATGTACAGGAAAAGTGATCCTAGGAGATGTCCCTTGAAATATAAACATATCAACTTACGTAGAACAGAAAATGTCAACCCTCCTAGAGAGGAGAAAGAAGGACCCTGGATTCTTGTCTTTTAGAATGTAAATGCATCTCTCCAGAGGTAAAGTTTACGACCTAGGATTTTCTCCCTTGTGAAATTATACATGTAAAAAAGAATGCTCTATATCTCTGGAGTTCTATGAGCTAAACTGTCACCCTTTCCCTTAACCCAAATTATATATTTTTAAAGTTTTTTCCATGTGAACAAAATAAGAACCTCAAATTGAATGAAGTCTTTATGTATAATAAAGAGTGAGTCCATGTATAATTATGTATAATAAGAGTGAGTCCATTCTCACTCTTTTATCTAAGGAGAATGCTAGAAGACTTATAAGTTGTAGTTAATATTAGGTTGGGAATTACCAGATAAGCTGGGTGACAACCCCATAGGGAAAAAAAAACAAACACAAAAAACATGACATTAGCAATATAATTGAAATAATTCTTGTTGAGTCAGATACAAGATGACCATGTTGTTTTCAATCACTTTTATATCCAACAGAGAATAAATACTACTTTTGTTAATGGCACACTTTCAAGACTCAAATATTTCGTAATGTCTCCTGTCACACAGGAAGAAGAAGCCATCAATTGATTTAAAGCAATAAAGCAGAACTATTACCCTGCTGTGATCCCCCAAGTGTAAGTGTGTCACTAGGAACAATAGAGGTTTAATTAATTTGGGTTGAACTGCTGTGGCCACTCATGCAACTTCTGGGGGAAGGGTAACTGGGGAGGCTGCACCTGGTCCTACAAGCAAGAACATAAAACCATATTGTCTGAGGTTGGAAGATGCCATCGAATTCCTTTCTCAGAATATACATTGGTGTATATAGTGAATCTATAGACTATAAGAGCAGAAAATTAGTGTGATACTTACAGTTGATAAAGGGCAAGTTTATAAATAGGATAATGGAATGCTAGTTTGTATTTGCATAGTATTTTAATTAGACATTTTAAAAAACCATCAACTTAGAAAAATATTATTTCAAATAATTCATCTTCACCCAAGTAGTGCACTGTGAGAAATCTATTGAACATTGAAGTCTGATAATTAAGTTCACAAACTTATCCTAGAAAAAGTGCTACATAACACATTACCAAAAATCACTATGGTCACCTTCTAAGTACTCCCCTTGGGAAGTTCTGCAGCAATGCCAAATCCTAGTCCACCCAAAAACACTCAGCGAGACATCACCACATGGCAACAAGAACACAGCGGTGAGACACTGGTATACCAAGTTTATTAAATCTTACCTTACCGAGTTGTTTGCACAGTGCTGCCAACCTTAAGTGCACCGTGGCAAGTTCGTGAACTTAATTTTTAGTCTTTGTATATTGAGTTTTAAAACTTTGTAGCTAAATGTACATGGTTTCAAATTTTAAAAAAATCTGCTATACTTCCTACTTTATTTATTTCTATAAAAAGCGAGAGAAAGAGAGGTAATAGAGTAGAAAGTAATAATAATAAGATGCCACTTTTTATTTTCTTCATCATTTCAGGTTTTTCTCACATTAAGAAGTGGGAGAAATAAATGTGAATTGTTATTGTATAAGTTCTTAAACAGTACTCAGATGGTTTGTCAAATCTTTGCAAATTATTTACAAATTAGAAAATAGAACTCCAAATCCAGAAAAGACAGCTGGACAGACACTAAATTTTGAAATATTAGATATGTATGGTTTTATTAGAGCAACATCTTGGGTTTCAAGTTATCCAGACATCCAGGGATGTTAAGTATTTAGTCATCATTATTTCTTCCTAATGCTGCAATGATACAGTCTGACATTTTCTGTTATTTTCTGTTGCTAATATTACTTTGCTTGACTTTTTAAAAATAGCAATCCAATGGGTAAATGTGAAGACTGGTTACAACACATGAGATGAAATAGAATATGTTATTACATTCTACTTAAATTAGAACAATACTTTCCCCAAATTCATATTAATTTAAATAATTCTCTATGAGAAATATATTAAGCTATAATTGACTTTATAAACTTTGTAACTAAATTCACATTTTTAAATTTAGAGAGACTTATATGAAATAAAAATATAATTAATTATCTGCATAGACGGCTAAGCAAAGGGAAACATATGTTACAAGCAGTTCTCATTTTACATGCTTTTCTCCATTTTATCTTTCTGTATAGATATCTAAATTTTAACAAATTACCATTATGGATCCTGTGTGAAATACAAATTATAATTGCCATATAAATAGTTTCCAAAGTTATGTACTATAGATGTACAAATTTTGGAAGTAATATTACACTTATGAAGTCAATTGTAATGTCTAAGAAAAATAAAATTAGCATGGTTAAAACATTAATTTTGTTCCAAATGTTTTGTAGTGCTAAATCAATTTATTGTAGACAATAATAGAATTTAAAATTATTATAAAACCTTTCTCTAGTAAAAAAAAAATGTGTTACTGAAACAGAGATCCATTTCAGAAAGGCCATCTTCATAACAATTAAGTTATATTTGTATTTGAGGTTTTATCATCATTTATTTATTCAACAAATATTTTTTGAGGGACAGTTATGCATCAATTATTTTGCTAAGATATAGAGATATGAAAAACAATAAAGCATGCAAATTTCTGATTTGTAAAGAAATTTTACTTTTTGTAAAAATAAAAAATCAACAGCATAAATGTGAATGTTGATTGGTGCAATGAAGAAAATACTTCGATAATACAAAAATAGAGAGGAAGAGCCATTGTAGGAAGCCATGATAGAAAATGTGACTCTGATTTATTTGTAGACAATTGACTATAGAGACATAAAATTAGAGACAGGAAGACCAGTTAGAAGGTTAATAAAATACTTTAGATATGACTCTCAGGGCAACCTCAGGAAGGAAGTGAGGTTTAGGAAAACTAAACACATTCATACTACGTACCAGGCACAATTGTCAGCTCCAGTGATTAATTACTAAAAAAACAAAATTTTCTGTTTTCCTGGAGGTTATCATTCTCAGGAAAGCTAGATAATCTAAAAAACTAAGCAAATTAGGAAGCGCTTTTGGATGACATAAGTGAGTTTAAAAATTTGTATCAGACATTTGAGGCAGAGGTTTTAATTAAGGTAGCATGATGGAGGAAGTCCTCATTGAAGTAAATTTATAAGGTGTTGAGAAGATAAATCTTGCAGACATGTGAGAGAAAAGCATTCCAGACGGAGGAAATACTAAAGGCAAAGGCCCTGAGACAAAAATATGCCTTAAGTTTAAGGAAAAATGAGAAAGGAGTGAACCTGGAAAAGAGTGGTTAAAGTGAAAAAAAAAAAAAAAAAGACAAACATGAAGTCAGAAGGGTGATAAAGAGACACTACCATTGTAAGTACTTAAGTGATAAACTATGCAACTATAGGAATTAAAGTAGAGATTTAAGTAGAGGAGTTAGCTCTGCGTGTCTTAATTGAATCATCCTAGCTACTAAATTTACTCTACAAGAAAAGAACAGAAACAAGAGACTATCACTATAATCTTGCCACAAGATAATGGTATCTTGGATTAGAGTGATATATATGGAGACAATAAGAAGTGCTTGGATTCTGGAATCTGAAAATAAATAAAGTTTATCTTATTAGGAGGAGCCCCCCAAAAATCAGAATCAATTTTTTGGGGGTGGATCCATTGTAGCGTAGGCTTCCCCCAATAAGTAAGTGAGCTGGGAACTTTTTGGCATCAGTGTACCAGCTAGCATTGTAATGAGAGACTGCATTTGGCTTCAGTGAATTTTTCTTGGAGATTCTTTCAATGCATTTGCCCATTTCATAATGGGTGATTTACAAGTGCACCTGCCCACACTTCATCAAAAACAGCAAGACCTCCATAAACATGATGTCACCCTAGTGACTTTTTTTTCCTCTGATGAAAAAAGTCCTCAGAGTGAAACATTTTGCAGGCTTGGAAGAAGTGAAACAAAAAAACAAAAGTCAGCAGGAGCACTAAAAGGAATCAAAATGGGCGAGTTCAAAAACTGTTGAGCAATGGAAAAAACATCTTGATAGGTGTATCACATCAAGCGGAGAGTATTTGGAGGTTAACTGAAGTTTAAACATGTAAGAAAAATATGCATTTTTAAAGAAATATATTCCAGGTTTTTGTGGGTCCTCCCTTTTATTTCCTGACTAGATGCAGGCTTTAAGATAAGTATTTCAAGTCAACATTTTTTGAGAACCTACAATACACTAAACATTATTGTAGGTCTTAAAAATGTATCAGATGGCATTTCTGCCCTCTTGAAAATTACATTTTAGAAGAAAAGTGTCAGTTCTGACTCAAGAGATAATTGCCCCGAGCAACAGGATGTAT
This sequence comes from Tarsius wallacei, assembly GCA_963574415.1. Taxonomy (NCBI): domain Eukaryota; kingdom Metazoa; phylum Chordata; class Mammalia; order Primates; family Tarsiidae; genus Tarsius; species Tarsius wallacei. The sequence goes on from CAUYQG010047995.1 coordinate 9,978, forward strand.
GAAAGCTTTACTAACTGAAATTGGGAAAATTGTAGGTAGAGGTGATTTGGAAAAGAATCTCGGGATTGTGTTTTAAAATATATTAATGTTTAATTTGAAATGTGAAGGAGGAAGTTCAAAATAGAAGCTAGAAGCCTGATCAGGAGAGAGGTCTAAATAGATTTCAATCGGTGGCTAATTTACTAGAGATGGCAAGTAGGATTCCGAAAGGGGGTTAAAACACCAAAGAACTCGGTACAGATAGAGAAAAGTGTTTAGTCGATTGCACCACAAGAAACTTCAACACCAGAGATCTTGGAAATGAAGTTACATCAGCATAGAAAAAAACAAAAAACAAATAATTACCAGTGCTAGCTGGAAAAAAAAAGTCTTCACAAGAAAATATTTTTTTAAATTATTTTTTATTAAGCAAAACAAAATTGTCATTATCTGGTGTTTTTATCTGATACACTCTAGGAATAAAAAAAAGATATAATTTCTTAAAATCACTACGAGCATAAAGTAGAAGTGGTAGGGTCAGACCCGGGGTATAGATTCATCCTAAACTGAGAGGGAAAGATCAATGTAAAGAGAAAATGTTTGCACAGAGAAAAACATTGAATTAATGGCTTTGGGAAAAGTGAAACTTTCTTTCTCAAAGTCAAAGTCATAGTCTGACTATTGGAAAAACTATTTCTAGAAACAGTGAAAAGACAGGACATGAAATGGATTACCTTGTGTCCTTTTTTTTTTTTTTTAACTGTAGAAACGATATACTATGTTCAGTACAGGGCCCCAGTCTTGTTTTTAGAGGAACTTAGTTGTGGTTAAGCATATTTCTTGAACTGCAAGGATAGACCCACAGAGACTTTTGCAAGCCTTTGAGAGGAAAATTATCTTTTGACAAAGCAGGAGATAAAATAAATGAAGCCTAGCCTGACATAACATCATCCCCTCCTCAACTCTCTAGGATGCCTTGTGATCGTGTTTAAAATGGATTGAATGGATTAATAAGGGCAGAAACTTTGTAAGATATTCTAGTTATTGGGAAAATTTAAATGAGAAGTAAAATTATAACTACAGAAGTTGCAACTCTATTTTTTAAATATTAATCAAAACACTATAAACAATATAATATGATATCAGTTGAAAGTTATATTTTTCAATCTAATTCTCTCTTTGGCAGAACATATCAAAAAACAAAGATATCCTCCAATTTGGTGTATGGAATTGGCCCAGGGCAACTGTTCATCCAATGTCATAGCCCCATCTTGGATTTGAAACAATTGAGATAAATCAGTGTGTGTAAATTGATCAGTATGTAGAACATTAAGCAATAACTGTATCAGGAATGCTCTGCTTTTCTTTCCTGGTTAAGGGATATGTAAAGACCTATCCCTCAATCCATAACTCATGATGCACAGAAATTGGAAAAGTAGTGTGCACAGAATCCTTAAACAATCCCGTGTTATCCCCTATATAATAAATGCAACACTGGAACTGAACACCTCTTGTCCTCGATAGCATCAGTAGCATCATTATAGGTTAATTCAGCACGTCTGTGAGAGCTACTCAGAAATAATACACCATGAATTTATCTTTCTCCTTCAGACGGATTAATCTCCTTGAAATAAAACCAGCTGTGACCCATGACAAAAGATGCTTTCTGTAGTAAAATAACACAAAGTCATGGCTTTTTTATGCAGTCGTAATCATTCAGGAAGAGGCCAGTGCCCTCTGCTCATCCATCAGAGGAAAAGTAAAGATGTTAAAATTACTAGTATCAACAATGAGTGCATTTGATTTAGCGCCTGTGATATGTGTAGCTGAGAGACTCTGCTGTGTCTCACTGATGCCGTTCTTGAGCTCTCTCCCAAGTGAGATTCTGAACATACAGTCTATCAGGAAGGCAGTTAAAGATGGGAAAGAACAGTCATCACCTTTATGTATAAACCTTTCACCCATCAGGCCAATTTGAAGAGAGTAACCTAAAAGTAAAATATGTTATGATTCTCCTGCCATGTGTTCAATATCTATCTATCTATCTATCTATCTATCTATCTATCTATCTATCTATCTATCTAATCATCTATCATCATCTATCTGTCCGTCTATCTATCGATCTATCTATCATCGATCAATCTCTAATCCCCCACTCTGTCATTTCTCCTACCTCAGTTCTCTCTTTTTACACTTTTCCCTTCATATTTCTTTTATATGAAATCAATATTAAGAGCACAGGCTCTGGCTATATGATTTAGAATGGAATCTAATTCAATCTATTCTACTTTAATATATATATTTTCTTAGAAAAAATACATAGCTTCATTGTCTCCAGTTTTCTCTCTTTTAAAATTGGTATTAGTTAAAAGGATGTAAGTAAATATATATGTTGCTTAGAGTTCTGTGAATTCTACAGAAGTGTTTGATTTTCTTGATAAAGTCCATTACTCCTTGATATATAGCAATTTGTTACTTCTCTTGTTCTTTTGTAATAACATTACTACACTAAAATCAAACCTTTATATATGGAGTATGTGGTTTCAGGATTGTCATTTTTTTTGGAGGACTACTGTTTGCAAGTAAAGAGACATATTACTAATGACTTATTTCATGTTTTAATACCTCTATATTTGAATGATTTTATTTCTGTAAATGACTTTAGTTTTTTTTTATTATTATTCAATAGAATTTAGAAAAGTACATTTTAAGTACTGTGAAAAAAAGTTTTAGGAGCTGTGTAGAATCACGATCTTTTCCATCTGTGAATTCTGAAACTTTGATTTGCTTCTGGG
>CAUYQG010047996.1:0-20225 GCA_963574415.1 Tarsius wallacei
CCATAAGGCTGCAATAATCAAAACAGCCTGGTATTGGTACAAGAATAGGTATATGGACCAATGGATCAGGATAGAGATTCTGGAAGCAAAGCCTCAATTTCTCAACCAATTCATCTTTGACAAAGCCTCCATCAACAACCACTGGGAGAGAAGAACTTATTCAGTAAATGGTGCTGGGAAACTGGCTGACCACATGCAGAAAATTGAAGCAGGACCGCTACCTATCACTAGACACAAAAATCAACTCCAAATGGATCAAAGACCTAAATGTAAAACTTCAAACTATAAGAACTTTAGAAAATGCAGGAGGCCGCCTTATGGAAATTGGAATGGGCAACCAATTCCTGATCAAAACCCCAAGTGCCCATGCTATAAGAGATAAGATAGATAAGTGGAACCTCATTAAACTGAAAAACTTCTGCAAAAAAAAGAAAGAAAGAAAAAAAAACCATCAAGAGAGTGGGGAGACAGCTCACAGAATGGGAAAAAATATTTGCTGTATATCTGACAAAGGCCTAACATCCAAGATCTACAAGGAACTAAAACATGCCAAAAGGTAAAAAACAAACAGCCCCATTAAAAAGTGGGCAAAAGACATGAATAGATATTTCTCGAAAGAAGATATGCGGTCAGCCAACAAACAAGGAAAAGTGCTCAGTTTCACTAATCATCAGAAAAATGCAAATCAAAATCACATTGAGATATCACTTAACTTCAGTAAAAATGGCCATCATTAATAAAACAAACAACAACAGATGCTGGCAAGGAGGTGGAGAAAAAGGAGTGCTTTTACACTGCTGGTGGGAATGCAAACTAGTGCAACTTCTTTGGAAAACAGTGTGGCCTTCCATATGATTCAGCAATCCCCCTACTGGGAATATATCTGGAGGAATCAAGTCACTCTACAAAAAAAGATACCTGCACACACATGTTTATTGCAGCACTGTTCACAATAGCAAAAACATGGAATAAACCACGCTGCCCATCGAAACTGGACTGAATAAAAAAAATATATGGTACATATACACAATGGAATATTACACAGCCATAAAGGACACACATATGGACTTCATAGGAACTTGGGTGAATTTAGAGTCTGTCATACTCAGTGATCCATCACAGAAACAAAGAACAGAATACCACATGTTCTCACTCATAAGCGGACCCTGAATATTTACCATAATACTATAAGAAAGGGATTGGCAGTAGTGGGATACGGGAGGAGGGACACAACATCAATAAGGGTACCTGATCTCAAACCAGGCAAAGTGGAAACCCAAGAGAGACCCAAAATTTACCTGTATGATGACCACTTGTATATCTAATACTGAATTGTACCCTACATCTCTAAAATAAATAAAAATAACAATTATAAAAAAAAAAGAAAGGTTGGGTTTAGCTGGGATTGTCGGCCGAAGTGTTACATATAGTGCTCCAATATGGCAGTCTCAGTGTAGTCACATTTCTTACCAAGTAATTCATATCCCACTGAACAAGACTGGTAGAAGCTACATGACCTCTTATGACCTAGCCTTGGAAAACACATAGTGATACTTTCATTATATTCTATTGGTCAGAGCAATCATAAGTCTGTCCAGAGGAGAGGGGGTTTAGACCCCAACCAAGTCTCAATAAGGGGAGTGTAAAACAATTTGCAACTCTGTTTAAAAGCATCATCTAACCTTTTCAGACTTAGTTTCTATAATTGATTTTTTTAAGAGAAAGATTATGTATTTCTTTCTCTTTTTAATTTTTTGTGAGAGAATTCATAGCTTCAAAGTAAATATTTAAAATATTCAGACTATTAGCGATAGGATTAGTGATTTCCACATAAGTGGATTTTGTAATTAAGATGTGCGTGTTTGAGGTGGGAGAATTTATGGCATGACTTTTGTGATTTGTAGAAATGTATTTTTATATTTTTGCAATTAGAAAAATTATTTGGAGCTGATTTGAAAATAGTTATCTAGGTAATAATAGATTAGCTTTAATGACTGTAAAGTGAGACATTAATAATACCTTTTTATGTGTACTAACCTATAGTGCTAAGAAATATCTGATAGACTTAAGAGCTACCTGTGAAATATCACAGAGTCAGAGTAGAGAGTATTTTAGTAGAAAGTTAAACACGAATGTTTATCAAAAGGGAGTATATTGTGAGTTATCATCTAATCCTTATAACGACATCATGAAGAAGAATCCACAACTTACTGATGTATAAGAGACTCAAGTTTCTTGTGTGTCAGAATGTGGAGTCACATCCATTTGGCTTCAAAACCCAGGCTTTTGCTACTACTTCTTGTTCTGCTACCTCGTGGGACAGAATAAAAGTGAAAGAATAGGAAATATATACTTTTTTTCTTTTCAGACTCTATGCTTTCCTCACATATGTCACATATGCAAATCATTCCTCTACTCATTTATTCCTGTTAATTTCCTCACTAATATCCATCCTTTTGGGCTTAGAAAAATCATATATGGGTTGGTGATAGAGACCAGAGGGTTGATGTACCAGTGAAAGTTAGTAGTTAGTAAGTGAACATGGAAACACACCTCTAGTCTCTGTCACCTTCTTTTCTATTCCTAGAAGCCTATGATATGAAATGTCCGGTACCCAAAGTTGTTCCTAAGTATAAGATGTCCCAGCAGTTTTCCATTCAAACTTTTACTGGGAGTCAGAATTTTATATATATAATGAATTGTTACATATATAAAATCATATTATTCTTAAGAATAAAAAGCCAGATATAACAGACATCTGAGTTTTGTTTTTCCAAGTAAAATGCTGATGAAGACAGGACTTTCAATATAGTCCAAACCTGCATTTTCAGATGAAGAAATGATCAGAAGGAAATAAAGAGATTTATGGAAGGGCAGATTACCAATTACTAGCAGAGTTGGGTTTAGAATGCAAAGCTCCTGATTCATAATCTATTGCTTTTGTTGTAAATTTTGTAGAATTATAAATTTTGTAGACCTCTGAAAAGAAGGTGATTCTGGAAAGTGTCTCGAAGACAGATAAAAATAGCTATTAAAACTAGACAGAATTGGAGTTTTCTGGTTTCAAAAGTGTATCTAATTTGCTGAATACTCACCCTTTGTTCAAAATGCATATATCTAATACAACTTTTTAAATGGTCAGCTAAACATATGACTTGAAAATAATGAACATAATGTCTATTTGTCATTTAGAATATCCCCTCTTTAACTTGTTTTTTGGTAGCAGTAATTTAGGAATTTGTACATCCTTTAAGATCAGCAAATAATCAGAACTTCTGGAAGATTACATTTTAAAATATCCTGTCACAGTGGCTCTCCAAATCATTGAAACTTTCAAAATTCCTAAACTTGTGCCCCAACACTTCACAGACTGTCTCTTTTTCTAGGCATGGCACAACCTTGATTTTTCACTGGTCTGGATGTTTATCTTAGTGTATATAGTCTTTATAATCTGGACCTAAGTCACTCCCACTTTCTACATCCTCTGTCATTTTCTGCTTAAATATTATGGTTTCCTTCCCCCAGTTGTTAGTTACTTGAACAGTGAAATAGTGTTTGGCAAAAGTTATTTTCTGGCAAAATTTTAAAAATACACACACTTTTTAAATCCATGGAGCTAGCTTCACTTGCCCTTCTCTGTTAGTGCTGTGGGAAAGAACTCCTGGAGTTCAGAAATTGTGTCTCTCTCACTTGATGGACAGACCAGGTTTACATAAATAGCCCATAGACTCTTTTTTGTTATGCTGCCATGATGACTATGACAGATGCAAGCGGAAATTGTTTTCAGATATTGGAGACAAAGTAAAGATGGTTTGTGTAATAAACCTACACGTACCAATGGAGGAGAGTGACAAGGTGTGATTACTGATTCTGCACTAGTAATTTTAAATCACATGTAAGGAGCAGGGGGAAGTTGGTTGGAAGTTTCTTGAAAGGGGATGGTGTGGTGAGGGTAAATGGAAAAACAATTTAGTCAGAGCATAAAAAAACACTGTAAGTGGGAAGTGTTTTGCCAGTGACTGGAACGTTGTGTATTTCTTTTTTATTTCAGATGCGAATTGGACTGCATTCTGGATCTGTTTTTGCTGGAGTTGTTGGGGTTAAAATGCCCCGTTACTGTCTTTTTGGAAACAATGTCACTCTGGCTAACAAATTTGAGTCCTGCAGTGTACCACGAAAAATCAACGTCAGCCCAACAACTTACAGGTACTAATTGCATTAAGCACCTGAAATCTATTTTTATTTATATACAGTTGCCATTTTCCCACTGATTTGATTCATTCTCTGTAATTTTGTTCAGGCTTAGATAATCTTAAAGGAAAAAATTATTTTATTATCCTCACTTTAATTTTTTTTTTTATAAAACTGCTTGTTAGCTTTGCAAAAATGACTCTCCTGAAATATTCGTAGTCCGGCTGTAATTCTTTACAGACACATATTCCTCCATCATTATTCTTTTAAAAAAGTTGACATGCTCTCAGTATGTATGTAGGTTTGCTGATATCAGCTGGTATACTGCAGAACAATTCTGGCACTAATCACACAGTGAGCACAGTCATTACTGCAAGTTATAGGATACATACACAGCAAGACTGACCTTAATTCTGAAGTCCTTATGCCACCAGCAATTTTGATCAACTAGCTACAAATTTGAGGGTTCCAAGATCCCCTCAAGTTAGATAATTGGACAAAATGACTCATAGTATTCAAGAAGGTACTACACTTATTATTACCATTGCATTATAAAAAAATACAAATTAAGACCAACCAAATAAAGAGACAAACGAGGTGAGGTGTGAGAGGGTCCTGAATGCAGAGCTTCCATGTCTACTCCCCATAGAATCAGGACATATCTTCCTCCCACCACATCAATGGGTTCATAAACCAGGAAGCTCCATGGCACTGAGCTTTGAGCTTTGGTGTGCAGAGTCTTACTGTTTTCATTATGTAGGCTTGATTGACTGAGTCAGCAGCCATGGGACTGAACAATTTCTAGCCCCACTTTCCTCCCCAGAGGCTAGGTTAGCTCAACTTTCTAAGTTCATGGTTGATTTTTTTAGTATCCGCTCCTATTCTGAATAATCTCATTAGCATAATCTCAGATGTGACCCAAGGGGCTCCTGAAAAACAAAGATAGCTCCTATAACTCAAAAACTTCCAAGAGTTTTAGATGCTTACTCCCTGCAACAAGGAACAAAGGCCAGTCAAATTCTCTATTATATAACAACAAGAAAAAATTTACCTGAGGAAAACTAGCTGATCGTTAAACATTTTTTGACTTTGTCAAGTTTTATGGACTGGAAGCAAGTGCTAACACATACTAAGAGGAGCCGCCTGTTTTAACTGTCTCCTTGACAACATAAGATGGACAATCTGAGTAAGTAAAATCTGCCATTTGGGTATTACCTATCCACCTTCAACAGAAAATAAACCAGTCCATCGTAGGTCAAAATATATCTGTTGCACAAATGTTTTCTTATTTTTAAAAACCCAATTAAATAACAAAAAAGTTTTCCAGATCTATATGGCAGGTAAATTACACCAAGAAAATTAACTTTTCTCATCTCAGAGACAATTCTCTTTAATATCTTTCTCCTTAAAGCTCCAAAAACCTTTCATTTTCTTCCCAGACCCCAGTTGATAACCTTGCCTCATATTTCACAGAACAGAGCAGTCAGATAAGAACTACGCCATCTCCATGCTGTAAAGTCCATCAGCACAGCTACCCCAGTACCAGTGTCTTCCGCTTTTGTACCTATTCCATTGTGCCAGCTATCCTGCCCCTGGATGAATATTGTTATTTCCTCTTACCTTCTCAAGAACTTATCTACTGAAAATAACTGCTTTCTCTCTATGATCAATTTATCTCTGATGAGATGATTATTCCCAACAGAATACAAGCAAATCTAACTATTAAAGTTCTTGAAAAAGTAAAAACTTCCTTCTTCCCGGGTCCATCTTAAGGAATGGTTTATCCTCACTATCTGTATTTTTTCTACCTCTTACTTTTTCAACTCACTCTAATCAGTGTCTGTCCTTTCCATTTCACTGAAATTGTTCTTATCAGAGTCGTCAGTGTATCTTGTTGAAATCATTGTCAATTCTTTCATATCTTTCTCAGTATCTCAGCAGCAATTGAATAGAGGTTTTTTGACACCACACTCACCAGGTTTTCTCATTACTTCATGTTTACCCCTCCTCAGTGTCTTTCGTTGATACTTCTTTCCTACCTAACTTTTGAAGGTTGTGGTACCTAGAGCTCTGTCCTATTCTCTTCAGGATCTGAGCTTTCACAACTCTCATCTCAAGAAAAAAAAAAAAAATCTCTAGCCCATTTTATAATACTCCACAAAGCAACAGACCCATATATCCTACTCCATATTTCCGCTTGTATGACTAATTGACATACTGAGCTTAACTTGACTAAATTAAAATGAGTAATTTTCCACAAAGACTGAGGAAATCCACTTCCCACCCAGTCATTCTTCACTAATCACCTTAAAATGGTACTACCATCTCAGACCATCGACCTTACGGTGATCATTCCATCTCTTCTTTTCAAAGAGACACTCCTCAACTACCGTAGCTAGAGCAACATTTCCTTCACACACCCTCACACTATCTTATTTATCATCTTCTCAATTCACAGCTGTGTCTGAAATCATCTTATGTAGTACTTATTTACAAGCTCATGGCCTACCTCCCTTTGCAAAATGTTAATCTCCTGTGGTTTACATTCTGTATCACCAGCTCCTATATCAGAGCCTAGAATGCAGAGGAAAAGCAACAAGTATTTGCTGGTTGGATAATGACTCTTTACTATAAAAATAACTCACTATAATTAGAGAATTGGAAAAAATCCCTGGGGTTCACTGCAATAATAATTGACCTAAGGTCCAACCAGATTTAATCAGCAGGGATAAGAATCCATTCCCTAAGAGGATATTGTAGGCATTAAGAGGAATCATCCTACCTTGACATGAGTCTGTTTTGCCAGTCTGTTCACTGATACCTGTGCTGCTCTTTCAAAGCTCAGGGATGTTTATGTGTGCATGTGTCTACTGCGGTGCCCTGGTGTGTATATCTGCAAAACCTCTGCATATGAAAAGGACACTTTTATATTTTTTCTCTATTGATTGTTTTTAAGCAGTATAAAACTAAAATCTTTCAAAAACCTTTTGTTTGATATCTCAAAGACTGAAGGTCTTGAGTCATGTTAGAAGACATTGATATAAACTACTCATTTTACTCCCAAATACCTGAGACTTCACAGGTATTTCAACAGACTGGCATGATATGCTAGTACACATTTCTGGCAACAGTCTAGGCTCACAACTTAAATCTTAGATTCACAATATTGGCGATGTGACTAGAAATTGTGCATACAGACTTTTATACCATAGTGTTTTTTTCAATAAATTATTTTTATTTGAATAGTAATACATATTCATCTTTAAAACTAATATGTTATTAAGTGAGTTATAAAGTAATAAAAATAACTCATAATCTAACTGTCCAGTGATAGTAACTAGTATTAGTGTTTTGTATATGTTTTGTTTTTAATTTTTTCTTAGTTATGTTTCTATGCACACATGAATGATATCGAAAGTTTAATTTGTATTGCCATTTTTATGTTTTATAAACAATTATGATATAGATTTTTATTGATTTGAATAATAATTTATTTTTCTTTTAGTCTCATATATGAGATATTTATGTCATATAAATTTGTGAAGGGCAAGCAATGGTTAATATGTGTTATTTAGGCAAGAAATATCTATGTGAAACACCTTTAATAACATTTTAAAATTCTTTTGTGTAGAGGTACTTCCTTTTTTGCATATGGTAAGAAGACTTAAAAGAATATAGATAATTTCAATCAAATACCTGCTTTGTGCAATTTAATTAAAAAGGACATATTTTAGTTTTACTTAAAGCTCAGGACAAGCAGTAGAAGACATACAAATATAAAAGATAATCATTTATTGGGGTGCTTTATTGATAATACATTGAATTCTGGAATGACATTTCCCTAATAATAAAATAATCTGTTTAATTTTGTATGTGATTTTCTTGAGTATTCATAAAATACATGTAAATTTAGGGCACAGAATATATACCCATTCAAAAAGTTATTCTTTTTTTAAAAAGGTCATAAGAAGTTTTTTTTTTAGGGGGTAATACTCTGTGTTCTTGTTTGCTAATAACTAATAGAGACTATGTTAGATATTAAAGTTTCAGGTGAGTGGTTTAATGATAGACGTTAATGTAGTGATCCAGGGATTGTTAAAAATAAAAATTGCAGATGGGAGAGTATACATGGAGGCTGCCCATTGTGGGGTGGGTAGTGAATTGATAAATGTATAATATCTTACTTCTCTCAACTTAGGAAACCTTATTCAATATCATTATGATTATGTATGGAGTTTTTGCTATTACTAGATTTTGAACTTTTTCACTATTGTGAATGGTACTGTTATACAGATATCTTCGCAAAAATATTTTATAGCTATTTAGTTTTTTTCAACGTGAGTAAAATACATTAGTTGACAGAAATTTTTGTAATTGTGAATTAATTATTCTTTGTACTTCTGTGAAGATGTCTGTTAATATCATTATACTTTTTCTGCAATCACGCCTGTAATGACTGGTTTATCAATATTCTCAATAACATTCATTCAGTTATATTGTCCTCTTTCCTTGAGTGGACAAAAACTTATGTCTGTATCAAATTTTAATATTTTATTTTAATCTTTTCAGATTACTGAAAGACTGTCCTGGTTTTGTGTTTACTCCTCGATCAAGAGAGGAACTTCCACCAAACTTCCCCAGTGAAATTCCTGGAATCTGTCATTTTCTGGATGCTTATCAACAAGGAAAAAATTCAAAACCGTGGTTCCCGAAGAAAGATGTTGAAGATGGCAATGCCAATTTTTTAGGCAAAGCCTCAGGAATAGATTAGTAAACTATCTGCCTGTTTATTAATCATTGGGGTGTGACTACTTCCAGGATGTGTAGGATCTCTAGAAAGCACTTTAGGGCTGCAAATGACTAAAGAGCAGTATTAAAATTTCAGGAGTTAAGGTACATTGTACTCTCCTATTTAACATGACAAAATGTATTCACTTCAATATTTCAACTCTTCTTTTTTTTAACTCAAAAAGTAACTTTTTGGAGGCTATTTATGTTATATAAGTCACTTACTACCTGTATTCTACTGCACATTGTACATATTTCAGATCATTGTAGTCAGTTGTACAAATTGATAAAGTCATCTGCAATCTCGTATCTTGGTGGAATGCCATGGTTATTAAGTTTGTTTGTGATAGTGTTGCCTTAAAAAACTTTTTGAATAGAAATTACATTACTTGGCACCATAAGTTCTTTCAGCATTTTATCTCTGCATTTTATTGCATTTCCTCATTTAACTGCTAGCATATATAAGAAAATAGGCTGAAATTATGTTCTCTGTTGCACTTTTTTTTCCTTTGTAGCGATTAGGGGTTAGATACAATATGCATATAAAAGAGTTTTGTAAATGTAAAATATTATTTTTATTTCTTGAAGTCAAAAAATTCTCCACAACTCTATGTGTCATAACAATAATATTTCCTTTTGTTTAAAATGTATTTTTTATTCTACCCATAGTAAAGAATATTTTAATGCATATTCGCAATTTAATTCCTGCTAATTCATTTTACTATCAGATTAGCAAAATATTCGGCATCAAAGAAGTTTATAAACTGTATTAGAATGCAATAATCATTCTTGTTTAATTTGATCAGAAGCAACATGATAGTAGTACAGCAAGCACCCAGGGAGCCCACAATCAAGTGCAATGGTAAAATATTTACACACACACACACACACATGCACATACACTTGGAATCATTTGGACCCACTTCAGCAGACAACATCCATGCCATGCTGAGCCATTATAAGTTTTCAAGAAGAAAATATAAGTTCAAAAGTGGAAAATATGACTTGTTCGTTTTGTTGATAGTTCATTTATCTTGATTATTTGTGTTGAACATTTTGGTATATGAATATGTACTAAGAATGATGTTTTTCCTCATTAGGTATAAATATATGATGGTTTTTAAAATTTTAGTTGAAATATCTCAATGGTATTTTTTAAAGAGATTGTTAGTATTGATGAAGAAAATGATGCAGGTACTTTATTGTGGAAATTTCTTAACATTTGCTGTAGCTTGAACTTTTTCTTTTCTTATTTTTAATGTATGCCTATAAGCAGCTATGAACTTTTACTTAATGTCAGTCTTTCTCTGGTGAACTAAATAGTCTACAAAGTTTGGTTTAAGATAAGGATTTGATTTTAAAGTGGGATCAAGATAAAAATCAAAGCAAGGGAAAAATGAACATATAGTTTTAAAATCAATATTCGCAGACATAGAGCTACACTAAACTCTTATTTGGGGTTTTGAAAAGTAACTCAGTTTAAAAGTTTTTTAACTGTCTTCATTAGTCTCCAGGATAGCTCATAGTGACATCAGAAATTAATAGTCATTATTGATTGGCTTCTAGTATCCTAAGAGTACTATTATTGATATTATGATACTATTTACTAAGTGATACACCAACGTCTTACAGAACTGAATGTGTCTCATTAAAACACACACTCTGTTATTGGAGAGTATCATAGGCCTTGGGAGAATATAGTTACACTCTCACAGTTATATGAAGTTAAATAATATTTACAAGGAAAATAGAGATTAAATATGTTTTCCTCTTTCTGGAACTGAACCCTTATTATGGGGAATTATTAAAAATTAAAGAAAATTTAAAAGTTTAAAATAGGTTGTGGTCATCGAATATGTAAGAAGACCTCAGTTTGGTCATTAACTGTACTCAAACAATTTGCAAGTTAATTAGAATTCAAAAAGTTTTTTTCCCTTTTTTGTTTGTGTTATGCGTTAGTATACATACATGCAGCACAAATGGGAGGAAATACACAATGCCTACTTTGGGTAGAAAAGCTATATGGCAGTTTCTTATACTATTCCTGCAACTTTACTATAAATTTGGCATTTTATCTAAATAAAAAATTACCAAAAATGCATTTTCCCTGATAATTTAAATCATCCATGACAAGTTCTTCAGACCAGCATGCATAGTCCCATTAATTATGAAATAGTTTATAAAGTTTAAACAAGATGAAACGACAATATTTCCATTATAGAATGCATTCAAAATTCAGAACTTAGTTGCTAAAAATGTTTTTAAAAAAAGTCCTCTATCATATCTGCTTTGGTGGGTAGAGATTATAGAGACATTTTCCAGATCCAGACCACGGTTAGTAACTAGGGCAGAAACCATGGAGAGTAAACTCTCAAAAGAAATAAAGGACCAAAATCTGAGCTCTGAGGCTGGAGTGAAATTGAGGATGAAGAAAAGAATGGACAGGCAGGGTCTAAAACCAGGTTGAGGACTAAGGAGACTGAATCATGCTGTCAGTTAGCTATCCTAAAAAATAAGATAGGATACCAAGACTGCTTCCCTATTGGTCCCTTTTTCCTGTTCCTTGTTCTGGTAAATATAGTTTCGATTTGCATCTTCTTGTCCTATTATTCTGTGTCAATTACACATTGTAAATTAGCTCTTCATGCATATTTCTCAACCAAGCACAGTTATATTGAAGTTTTCTAAAGATGCTTTGCCTCAAGAAGCAAAGAGAAATAAAGAGTTAAAATGTCTTTTTGTCTTTCTTTATCTTTCCACATTCATTTTGATTTTGCAAGAAAAGTTTAGTATTTAAGAAAACTTAAATACTAATTGATTAATTTACTCTTGTTTATTTGTTCATCCATGAAGCATTCATTGAATGCCTACTGTGTATCAGGAATAATCTATATTTTTGAAATGCCAATATAAACCACTGTCCAAGAAAAGAAAACAGAAGACAAATATAGGACAAAAGTTTACAAAATTATGTGGGGAGCATAAGTAGTGGACTCAGTTCTTGGAGAAGCCTTCTAGTCTTAGAGTTCATCAGGCAGAAAGGAGAAGAGATATGGTCCAGGCATGTAAACCAGCACACATGGAGAGGTCTTGGAGGAACACAGTATATTCTGGATAGCCAATTGCCTGGCTTGAGTTGGGAGGGACAAGAATAAGGACAGAAAGACCGTCTGGACAAAAATTGTGAAGGGGGCTCTTTGTCATATAAAGTTGTGTGATTAATAAGTATTGTCATTAATTCTAAAGAGCCATTTGTTCAAAATAGTTCTTACAAAAGAAAAGAAGCAAAAAGGGAAAAAAAAAAAAAAGCAGATCTATTGGCTTCTGTCTCCTTCCAACAGTTCTAAAGCTACTGGAGAAGGGAGACACTGAATCTTAAAGGAAGAGACTGGTACGATTCAGTGTGTGTTTTTGAAAGGCAATATCAGAAACAGCATGCATAAGGATGGACAGAAAGGATATTGCACAGATAACTAAATGGACATCCATCTCTATTTCAAAGGAAAATGATTCATGCTATATCTGGGTATATTTTACCACAAGTATGAACATGAAGCTGGGATGTCTGGCACTGGAATTTTATATCACTCTTAAGACCATTAGTTCTTCAGATCCTTTTGGTAGGAAGGAAAGAAGAGTAACTTTCACATTTTAACCTTTCTCTCAAATTGCTTCTCCCTGTTGTTATTTGCAGTCACACCAAGGCAGACCATTCCCACGCCTGTTCCATGTTAGGTTGGAGGAAGGCATAGGAAGAAACAGAGTGTTCTCTGCTGGGCCTAGCAAATGAAAGAGATGAATGAACAAGAGTCTGTACTCCAAATAGTACCAGAGAGGACTTCAGTCCTCTGAGATGACCTCTCTGTGAAACTGCCCAAGTGGAACTCATTCAAAGACTCAATGAAGTCTAGAGCTAAATAATGCTGTAAAACCATATTCAATTTCCTGTTAAAGCAACTGTTAATAGTCCCAAAGAGAAAGGGTTAATGAATTCCTTAAGTGGTTTTAAATGCATGGGTTTGGCCTACATGAATCATTATTAATAAGTGGAGAGGAGTCTCTTTGTTGAGATGGCTTGATAAATCACTACCTTCACTGAACAGTAAAACACTGAGAGTTTATTTTACTTAATTGTGCACTTTGGGCTATTTCACTCTTTCGAAAGCGGTACTTGGACTGTTAAATGAAGGCAGACTTGAAAGGTGGAGGGCTGGGAAACATGGTACGTGTGAGAGGTGGGAGGGCAGTCATTAGCAGGTACTAGGCCAGGGGCCTCATAATTCATCATGGGACTTACTGCCTCCTGCAAAACAGAAATTCAGTGCTGCAGAGACGATGAAGAAGTGCAATTCCCTTGTCTAAACACAGGCTAAAATCAAAAACAACTTGACTTATTAAGTAGAGAACACCAAAATGTCATTTTCAACCCAAATTTACAGTGTTTCAGTGCACTAGTCTTTTTCAGGATACTTTTCAAGAACTGGGAAATCTTTGCTTCCTTTAGTGAGAGTTGTCAGAGCTAGGAGCTGCCAGTAATGGCATCTAGATTTGTGATGGTATCATTCCCTTTTAAATGCCTCTTTTATTATATTAAAGTGGATTCATTTGGTATTCTTATTTTAAACCACTTCAAACACTATGTATTTTATTACCATCTATGTTTCCCTTGAAGCAGCTTTGCTCTTAACTTAGCCATATCTGCATCTGTTTTGACTAGCCCACATAATCCACACATTTTTCATCTACAACTATTTGCTTGCCTTCTTATTTATACCTATCTCTTCCCACATTTAGTGTTTGCCAAATAGCTCCGTGTGTGTGTGTGTGTGTGTGTGTGTGTGTGCGCGCGTGCGCGTGTATGTTGAGAGAGAGAGGGTATGCGTTGATAAATCAAAAGCTTTATTGATGCATAGAGTCAATTTACAAAAACTAAGCACATTTTTAAAAAATATGATGTACTAAAAGCCACACTTCTTTTATCATCGGTGCAGATTCCTAACCATCACAACAAACTTAGTTTCATATAATTGTTAATATCTCACATTTAAATAATGGGGTGGAAATCAGGACAAAATTAAAGTGGCATATCCAGTATTTAATCTCAGATATTCTAGTGGAAGATTTTAGATAAGATTGTGACTGCTTGTCAAGCTTTTTATTTTTTTTAAGTATATAATGTCAGAAAATTCAATCATAAATGAGCCTTCCAGATTGTGAAGAAAATTACTTGGCCAAAAATGACTTTACATAATACACAGATCTTATGTGTTTGTTTAGTCTAAAATGCTGCCAAATCCATCTGTACTGAGGAAAGGCCTCTGAGGTAGTTTCAGAGAAAGCTATAACAAAACAAAGCCAAACAAAAATGCTATTATAGAAGTTGTACAATCCAATGTGTTAAGTATTATACACCTGGAATAAAAACAGCAGAACTGAAGGCCTAGGGAAAGCTATGGTGACAGTGGTCATGGAATCCTGTGCCTTTAGAAACAGTGATTTTCAGGGATGTAGGGCTGTGTAGTATCTAGTCATGGTTTAATCACAATGAGCTGCCTTCTTCCCTGAATGCATTTTATCTTGGAAAATTACAATGATTAACAATATATCAACTGAGAATTTACTCTTCCTTCCCTTCCTCCCATGTGTGAATTAAAGATGTCCTACAAAGTCTGAGAACTTGATATTCACTGATCTAGAGCAGTGTTCAAACTTTATTCCTACACACTATTGGTAAAATATTTCAGCATAGCAACTGTATATACTCATATCTGGTGCTCTCAATTGAAATACTACATATTAGTACAGCTTGCTTATTTTTTAAACAAGCATGAACATAAATATAAATTCTAGTACTTTCTTTACTTATTCCAGTGAATGATCTTTACATTTTTTACTTTGAAAACTGCTACAATCAGCCAGTGTGTTTCCATTTTGATTAAGTGACATACAACTTTGAGAACTGGATAAAAGATAAAAGATGTAGACCATGGCCCCCTTCAAGCAGGTGCATGTGCCCTCAAAACCCAAGACATATACACTTCCAGAGGTTTGGAATCTCCTTCTATACCACCCAGTGAGGTGCAGTGAACCATATTGTCTAGAAGAGACAAAAGAGTAAAGTATGACTAAGAACTTTTTGTTTAGAAGAAGAAAAGAATCAGTCGTGTTTGAGATCAGAAAATAAATAACTGACGAGTTTATGACTTTTGGTTAAGATAAGACCACATTTGATTTTCAAGGAATAAAGGCAGTTAGTTTTGGGTCCTACTATGTGGAATAATTCATGGGGTTTCACATACAGACAGTGAAAGCTTTCTTTTTAGCAAGTATTTAATATATCTCTCAACAGATTTTCTCAAGCTTTTGGTAAATGTGCATTGCTATAGGTATCCCAATTTTTTTCGAATTTGAGTAATTCATGTTATTTTTCCTCTATAAAGATTATAGCTATTGGACCTTATATTGAAAACTTTCTTAGGACTAAGAACTCTCCTTTTTATTATTACTTTCATGGTTGCTTTAAATAACACATTTATTTTTAGTTCTGCTTCTGGCTGAGTTGCAAAGTCTATCAAAATGCTGCCTTGTGTCTCAGAAGCTTCTGGATACTGCTGTCGCATAAATATTGTAATAAATGTGTTAAAATAAAAAACATTCTTAAATTTTAAGATGAGTTTTGTTTAAAAAATGAACCATTGACTTATGTAAAACAATATTGTTCCAAGTGATACAAGTACATTTGTTCTAATGTAGGCCTTGCTGCTACAGAGAGAAGAAAACTCCACTATCATGTCAGACATTTGTTGTTTAGGGGTCAATTTATCCAAAACCCCTTTTCAAAAAGTTATGGTTAAATGAGTTATTAATATAACCAAAATACATTTCTTTAGATATGTAAAGCTCCTACTTCCAATAAAACTCACATAACATTAAATTAATGTTTTTTAAAAACTATATGAAAAAATAAACTGCTTATTTCTTTATTAATAAAAAACGAAATTTAAAAAATCTGTGTTCAAAACATACAAAATATTTGTTTTAACTAAATTTAGAAATAAAAGTGTACTTATCCAAGGGTAATAGTAGCACAAGCTTGGGAATCAATTTGTCTCCATTGCACTCTGTTGGGAGACTATTTTCCATCCGTTTCTCACATTCTGTAGAGAAGCAGGGGTACCAACTGCCCTTGTTCTACACTGTCTCTTCAAGGATGTTTGTACAGCAAGCTGTTACAGAAGATATAGATAACATCTGTCAGAACAAAGGCATGCTTCCTGCCCACTATAAAATATTTGTGTTCCTAAACTCTGGGTATCTCTTCAGGAATGCAACTCTTTGTGTTGCTTATTTCTCTTTACATTGCCCTATAGAAACTGGGGCCTAGTGCAAGACAATGTAGACACCCTATGTCAAGTGTACAATTGTGAGTTAATGAAGTTCTTTGTCACTGACCTAGGAGTCTTGTATCTTCTGCCAGCATCTATGAAACTGTGTAAGTTTCACTTGCTAACTTGCGGTAGAGTAAAATCTCAGACCCCTCACAGTTATTGATGATTTTGGAAATGAGGATGGCATGCTGACAGAAACTTGGCTGAGGAAGAGGGAGATTATTGTGGGTTGACTAATGGAATTTGAGGGAAAAGTTCAAGGGAACCAGCAGGAAACATGGTGATCAAATTATGTATTCAACAGAGTGACAAGTGTTCCTCCATTTTATTGTCTGCTAGTGAGAAAGAATTAAGAGAGAGTTGCATATCAAGTATCAGAAATTAGGTTCAAAAGCAGCTGCCTGAACAGTGGCTGGGTTGTTAATTCTCTTCTGAGTCAGCAGACTTTCTCTCCAATTGAGTTATCAGCCCCAAATCTACTCCATCATCAAAACTACCGCAGTTATCCTGGGTTAGAGGGAGGTTCAGACACTCTTCAGATGACAGTTGCAGAGATACGCATTTTTAAATAATTAGGTTGTTAGGTTGACCAAAATTGTACATATTTATGATTGTACAACACTATGTTTTGATATATGTATACGTTGTGAAAAGCTAAATCAATCGAATTAAGACATCCCTCACCACACAAACTAATTTTTTATGGTGTCTGCTCTTGTAGCAATTTTCAAGTATGCACTGTTATCAACTATAATCACCAAATTGTATATGCATCTTTTGAACTTATTTATCCTAACAGGCATTTTGTATCCTTTGAACAACATAATATATATTTACACTGAATGCAAAGAAGAAAATCTGTGGTCACAACGAGCAGAAGCCAGGTAAATTATTAAAATTTGACTGGTTCACCTGAGGGATAAAGGTCAATGTCAGCTATCACACTGGTGGAAACTGTATTCCTCATTCTGTTTCTTACAGTAAGGCTGCTGGCTCAATGAGACCCTAGATTCACAGTCTATCTGTGCCTCTTTCACTGACAGTTTTTCTAACCTGAAACCCAATAGTGTCCTGTTACATTTTTATTTATTCTTGGGTTGTTGCTAATGTCCTAGCTGTTTGATCTGCTACTTGGAAAACTACATATAAGCAGATTAAAGGTAGCCCTTTTGGGGGACATACACTATAGAAACAAACTGCATTGCCTACAGAACTGTTTGCCTCACTCATGGAAATGCCCACAGTAAGGGCCTGCTCTCTAAGGATACTGGCTGGATAATATGGCCCAAGTAGCAGAACAACTTGCTCAGCTGCCTGGACCTGTTTCAGTGTCTTCTATTCTGGGCCCCACTCAAAACTAGAAACTTTCTGAATTGCCAGGGTGAAGTAGCATACCAAAATGTGTTGACTCCAAAATCCATATAGGTTCACTAGGTACTGTGTCTTTCTTTGTTTAATAAGGGATCAAATGCAACAACGTATCTTTCACCTTAGAAGGCATATCTTCACATGTCCCACTCTACTGGACTCCTAGAAAGTTTACTGAGATAGAAGGCCCCTGAATTTCAGTTCAATTTATTTCCTACTCACTGATATGAAATATATGTAAGTCTATAGTAACTACTTTTTGCTCACTAGGTCCAATCAACATAATGTCATCAATATAGTGGACCAGTGCGATATTTTGTGGAAAAGAAAGCTGATCAAGATCCCTGTGAACTAAACGATGACATAGAGCTGAAAGGTTGATGCACCCCTGAGGTAAGACAGTGAAAGCCATCTATAAGCAAACTGCTTCTGGTGGGCATCATGGGCACGTATGGAGAAAAAAAAAAAGGATTCGTCAGATCAATAACTGCATAACAATTACCCGGGAATGTGTTCTTTTGCTCAAGCATTGAAACCACACCTGGTACAGCAGTGGAATTGGAATGACCATGTGTTTAAGTTTAAGACAATCCACTACTATTCTCTAAGAGCCATTTGCTTTCTACACAGGCCAAATAGGAAAGCCAAATGGGCATGTGGCAGGAATCATCATCCCTGTATCTTGATTGCAGGAGATCTGAAACATCACTAATCTCTGCAATCTCTCTAGGAATGTGGTATTGTCTTTTGATTACTATTTTCCTAGGTAGAGGAAGCTCTCATGGCCTTTCTCATCATAATAAACTACATTTCACAGGTCAGGGAGCCAATGTGGCAATTCTGCCAGCTGTTAAGTATGTTGATTTCAATTATGCATTCTGGAACTGGGGATATAACCAAAGTATGGGTTCAGGGACAAATTCGTTGTGAGACAGATCTGAGTTAAAACTCCATTGATCATCTGGCCTCCATAAGGCCCTACTCTGACCAGAGGGTCACAGTGATGTTTCTGATCTCCTGGAGTCAATATCAGTTTAGAGACAGTGTCCAGTAGTCCCCAAAATGTCTGATTATTTCCTTTCTGCCAGTGAGCAATTACCCTGATATAAGGCCAGAGGTCCCTTTGGGGAAGGATGGAAGAAACATTAATATATACATATTTGGTAGTATACTGGGATCTTTCCTCAAGGGGACCCAGCTTCCTTTTTTATTCAAGGGATTTGGGGTCTATACACTGGCTCAAGTCTGGAAATTGATTGAAGGCCATGATTCTCAATTTTTAGGATTCAGGTTAAACTTTTGTTCACTTGACCTATACTATACAGGCCAAGTAAGAATCTTTCAGGCTTCATATCTATATAGTTTCTAGGAATACCAGGATTAACTAGTCAATGCCATAATTCTTTTTTTTTTTTTTTTTTTGAGTTGGAGTCTCACTCTGTCACCCAGACTGGAGTGCAGTGGCCACTCCCGGCCACTGCAGCCTCGACCTGCTGGGCTCTGGCAATCCTTCCGCCTCAACCTTCCAAGTGACTGGAACTACAGGCACGCGCTACCACACCCGGCTAATTTTTGATTTATTGTAGAGATGAGGTCTCGCCAAGTTGCCCAGGTGGGTCTGAACCCACGGGCTCAGGCAATCCACTCATCTCAGCCTCCCAAAGCGCTGGAATTGCAGGCTGAGCCACCAAGCCCAGCTGCCAATGCCATAATTCTATATGAGTCAGATCATTCTGATTGTTGCTTTGCCTCTGCCATCTATTAAAGTAACCATACCCCATTTGCCTTTGGTGGTTGGGTGCCACCACCTGGTCCTTGCCAACCCAGATCCTATTATTCACATTGAATTCCGGTTTCTCAATTCAGTGACTGCAGATCCCAGCATGAGTTCTGACCCACAGAAAAGAGAGATTACGGACTTCTTCAAGGATTCCAGGGTTCCCCTTACAAATTTGTTTCTTGTAGTATTGGTGAAAGACAAGTCTTCTGGATGTTCCCAGTGCAAATGAGTAGGTCTTAAATGACAAATTAATTCTCACATTCCACTAAGCCTTGGAATCCCTTTCTCTATGTTAAACCAAGGTATGTGTGACAGTATCAAATCACTCACCATGGGCCACCTTTCATGCATGAATAGCCAGTAAACCAAACTGTTAGAAGAGCCCTTTCTAACTCCAAAGCTACAATATTAAATTCAGAATCTCTGATTAGTGAGTGCATGTCAATAAATCCATCCTGATCCAACCTTATGCTCCTTCTACCATCATCTCACATCCTTAGTATCCATTCTCATACATATTCCCTGGATTTCTATCTGTATGAACTGGAAAATTCAAGTAGTCCTTTTGGAGTATGATGTACCTTCCTATGGGTCACACATTGTACCTCACCTTCAGGGGCCCGCTGGGACTTGTGTCTAGGTAGGTATAGAAAGAGGGGCTAGTTAGGATGGATCCTGAGAAGTATGAGTATTAGCTTACATAACAACTG
>CAUYQG010047998.1:0-11635 GCA_963574415.1 Tarsius wallacei
TTCATATTCATGGAGAGAGAACCAGGTTTGAATGACTTCCCCAATAGAAAGTATCAATGATATTATCTCTCAAAACACTCAAAGGAGACCAGGAAATGGGGGCTGAGAAGTGAATGCATTAATATAAGTAATAAGTATCATCTCCTCAGTGTCTTGATGATTTCTTTTGCTGTGCAAACGTTTTTCAGTTTGATGAGGTCCTACTTTTTAATTTTATCTTTTTTTTTTTTTGAGGTAGAGTCTCACTCTGTCACCCAGACTGGAGTGCAGTGGCCGCTCCCGACCGCTGCAGCCTGGACCTGCTGGACTCCAGTGATCCTTCAGCCTCAGCCTTCCAAGTAGCTGGAACTACAGGCTTCCAAGTAGCTGGAACTACGCTACCACGCCCAGCTAGTTTTTGATTTATTGTAGAGATGAGGTCTCGCCAAGTTGCCCAGGCAGGTCTCGAACCCGCGGGCTCAGGCAATCCACTCTTCTCAGCCTCCCAAAGCGCTGGATTACAGGCTGAGCCACCGAGTCTGACCTAATTTTACCTTTTATGGCATAGTACTTTTGGGGTTATGATCAAGAATTGGATGCCTACACCAATGTACATAAGGGTGTTTCTTGCATTTTCTTCTAAGATTTTTCTAATTTTGAGGTTTTACACTTAGGTCTTTGATCCATTTAGAGCTGATTTTTGTATATGGTGATAGGTGATAGGTGGGGATCCTGTCTCATTCTTCTGCATGTGGTCAGTCAGTTTTCCCAGCACCATTTGCTAAATAGGTTCTCCTCTCCCCATTGGTTGCTACTGATGGCTTTGTCAAAGATGAGTGGGTTAAGAGATCAAGTTTTTCTTTTCTGGAATCTCTATCCTGTTCCATTGGTCAATGTGCCTTTTCTTGTACCAATACCAGGCTGTTTTGATTATGTAGCCATACAGTAAAGTTTAAAGTCTGGAAGTGTGATATCTCCCACTTTGTTTCTTTGTCTGAGGATTTTTTTTGCTCTTCATGCTCTTTTTTGTTTCCATATGAATTTCTGTATTGTCATTTCCAGGTCTGAGAAGAATGTTGTTGGCAATTTGATGGGTATTGTTTTGAATCTGTAGATTGCCTTGGCTAGGATGCACATTTTATTTGCTAACTGTTTATCTGACAAAGGCCTAACATCCAGGATCTACAAGGAAATCTAAAAGGAATACAAACAAACAAACAAACAAACACACAAAGAGTTTTATTAAAAAGTCGGCAAAAGACATGAATGGACACTTCTCAAAAAGTGACATGAACAGCCAACAGATACATGAAAAAATGCTCAGCCTCATTAATCATCAAAGAAATGCAAATCAAAAACTGACTGAGATTCTACCTAATTCCAGTAAGGATAGCCATTATTAATAAATCAAATAACAACAGATGCTGGTGAGGGTGTGGAGAAAAGGGAATGCTTCTACATGGTTGGTGGGAGTGCAAACTAGTTCAACTTCTATGGAAAACTGCAGTGATTTTTAAAAGAACTAGAAATTGACCTTCCATATGACCTAGCAAGCCCCTCCTGGGAATATTCCCAGAGGAACTCAAGTTATTCTACAAAAAAGATATTTGCACACGCATGTTTATTGCAGCACTATTCACAATAGCAAAAATATGGAATCAACCCTGCTTGCCATCTAAATTGCACCGGATAAAGAAAATGTGGTACATACACATGACAGAGTATTATGTGGTCATAAAGAAGGACAAAATTATGGACTTCATAGCAAATTGCGTGGATTTAGAGTATATTTTACCCAGTGATCTATCACAGAAACAAAGAACTGAGTACCACAGGTTTTTGCTCATAAATGGGTCCTGAACATTGATCACAGCGCTACAAGAGAGGGATCAGCAATAGCAGGACACTGCCATGGAAGAGGGCAACATGTAACATCACTATGGGTACCTGATTCTAAACTAGAGGAAGTGAGGGCCAGTGGGAGGCCCAGATGTCACCTGCACATAGACTACTTATGTACCTAATCCTGACTTGTACCCTACATCTTTATAATAAAATAAAGTTTTAAAATGTAAACAATAAACAGATAAATAAATAAAGTGTGCGACCATTCATCAAGTAACACCTTAATTAATTTTGCTTACAGTTTAGCAACAGCCTGACAACTTTTAGACATATAAAAATTCCATATGGAATGGAAGATTGTTTTATTTAATTTTATTTGATTTTAATTGGATCGTTTACATTTGCAATGAAGAATTCAGTGTTCATCGTTCTCATTATTATAATAATGACAGAATATGCTTTAATTTTCACAGTGTTTTATGATAATAAAGCATTTTTGTGCTATTTCTCATTTAATTTTGAGGATGCATATAGAAATATTTTTTTTAAAGTTTCATCATCTTTTATATGCTTTTAACGAACAAGTGATGTCCCCTCTTATTGAGGGACACTTTTGTGAGGTACTTATCTATTCATTGTATTCACAGAGAGCTTATTGTCTCTTTTACCCTTCATTCATCTATTTTACTTCTCTTGCACTCCCATTTCCTGATATTGGTGACTACAGGGAAGCTTTTTCTAATTCACAGGACCAATTCACATACGATTTGCAGGAGAAATTAAAAAGAAATAGAAAAACTTGAAGAGTCCCAAGTCAACTCACTTATAGAGTGAAATAAAGAAGAAATTGAAAATGACATTGTTTAAACAAGCAAAGCTCATTGTCAGATGTTTTAAATTTTAGCCAATGTTCTGTTTATGTATTTTATTTTTAATTAAGGATATATTCAATAAGATAGCATATGATCTCAGATCTAGAGTATCTCTTTTTTAAGGGGGGCATAAAAATGTGATGAGTATTAATACATTTGTTGTTCAAATGTGCATGCATTTTCTCTAGTCTCTATATCTATCTATCTATCATCTATCATCTCCTGAACTTTAGAATATGTTGATGTTTTGCTTATCATTTATTAAGTATATTACCCAGTAATAAAACAAAAAGTACAATACAATTGTTTCATATTTCAAAAGTTTAAAATATTACTGAAGTTATTTTGTGTGGATACCGTTCGCTAACATGCTTATAGCATTTTAATTTTAAATAAGAACAAAATTTTGCTTTTCTCTTAAAAAGTACATCCTGTATAAGACTATATGATACTCAGATATAATTGATACTGCTATTTTTTGTACTCAATTCTGTCAACTTCGCTCTCTAATAGCACCAAGGACTTTAGCTAGGCAAATAATTGTTGAGAGTAAATACTGCAATCCCTAGCTTCCCTAGCAACAATTTGTTACCAAGTGTTTCATTTCCAGCCAATGAAATCACAGAAGAGAGCTGTATATCTCTGGGATCACATCTTTCAGTGGAAGGGAGCCACTTTCTTGTGTTCATTTTATTACTCTTCTAGAAGGTAGATATAGGGGGAGCTCTCTTGGATGTAAAAATTCAACTTAAATATGTTGAGCATCAAGACAGAAGAAACCTGAGTTTCTTATGATTACATGGAGCAGAACAATTATACCATCTCAGAAATTTATGTAAGAGAAGAATAAACTTCTATATAGTTAATAAAATGTTATTTTTGGAATGCAACATTGCAACATGTAATCTAATTAATAAAATAGCAATTTACCTCAGACCTCAGTCTTTATTTTCTCAGCTAGCCCTATTCAAATGCAATACACAAATTTCTCACATTATGTAGCCATTTATTCTGAAATTAGCAAACAAACAAACATACAAATATAGTTAATCTAACGAGAGAACAATCTGTGTGTGTGCACATAACCTGCTGCATTTAATTAAATACTATAAATTGTTCTTGAAAACCAACATTAATGTGTCAATAATAGTATTATATTGAATATCCACTTTCACTCTGTTAACACAAATACACACATCACAGAAAAAAGTGATGTACTTATTTTCACTTGACTCTAAAATAAAGGCACTCTTAGAAAAAAAAAACAACTATGGGCAGTTGATACAGAGATGATTCAGAATTCTAGCTCTGTCACAAAACATTAGAAGAGTCAATAGAATTTTCCAGATCTTAGTGCTCTCATTTGTAAAATTAAGAATTTCAAAAGTTCCTTTCGGCTCCAATTGCTATTGAGATGATTGGAAACGTTCAGTTTTTTAAAATATAAAACTACTGTAGTTGGTAATATCAGTCACATAGTAACATTGTGGTACATTAAAAATGTTTTAAAATATAATTTAGACTCTTCTTCCCTTCTTTTTTATTTTTCTTTGTTGGGTTTTCTTCTCTTTTTTTTCATTTTTCTGGTTATATAAGGAACCTACTGATTGTTAGAATAATCATGTAGGCACTGGAGCAAGAATGGCATTCCAGAAACAATACCAAACTGGAAGTAGGAATTTGGGATTATACATTTAACCCCACCACTAGTTAGCCCTGCGATGTTAAGTAAGTCATTTAACATTCTGAGCATTATTAGCTGATTTTTAAAAAAAACAGCTGGACAAAATGATCTTTATAATTTCTCTTCAAGCTTCAAAACAATGTTTATAATTGATATATGTATATAATTTATTTGTAGATGGCACTTTAAAAAGAATCTACATGTAGCCAGAGAAATGTAAAGATGTTAATTATTGTGTGGAGCTATACTGACATCCTTTGGTAAGGTTTTTGTTGAGTGCAAATTGATGTGGAGATAGATGAATAGGAAGATAGTAGGATGCTTCATAAGTAGAAAAAAAAAAAACACTCAAATGTATTCAAATCTGTTCACATTCCCATTTGGGCATGGAACTCTTATTTATGAGGAAAAAAAAAAGTTAAAAACAACAACAACAAAAAAAGATTGTGCCAAGTCCAGGTCTAAATACCTTACTAACATTAATTATATATTTAAATTATGAATAAACTATTTTATTTATAAAGTGACTAAAATGCAAAGCTTGAGCACAGAAGACTGGCTCGCGGACCTTCCAAAATGATGAGCAATCGTATGTTCTCCTAGGACAGACAATAAGCAACAACAACGGAAAAAAGGTATTTGGAGAATCAAGAAGAGAAAGTTCCCTCAAAGCAAAACGTAAACAAGCATTTAAAACCGCAATGGAAATCACTCTGGTAACGTGTCAGGTCTGGTTGCCATCTGATTTGGCGCTCGGATAATACTTGGATTTCGGCAGTCTGGTGTTAAGGATGGTGCAGGGATACATATGCCCGAAGAAGAAGTATCTGTTTTTTAAAAATTGCAAGAAGCAGTCTAGTTCCTGAGATTGTATTACGGACACAGGCGGATTAGATTGGGCTGATTACCTTAGCCTTGAAACAGAGAGTCTTTCTGCCCTGCGGGGGAGGGGACGCCTTTCATGCAGAGCCCTCCTCTCGGATGCTCCCTCCCCTTGCATTCACTTGCAAATCGCTGTGTGCTCGCAGAAGCCAGCACTTCCCCAGTCTCTAACCTTCCCATGGCGAGTGCTGCAGCTCTATCAGCAGAACCTTTCTCTTCGTGTGAGGAAGGGCTTTTTCCCCCCCTTTCCTCTCTTCTTTTTTTCTTTTTTTTTTCCTCTTTCCCCTTAATCAGAAGCACTGAATGAAAGCCAATCAGAGAGAGAGCTCGCCCCCGTTTTCTTCGGTTCCCTGCCGTCCAGAGTTAAAAGTGATGCTGAGAGAAAGCTTGAGTTAGATTGAAGTAGAATCAGTGATAGAAAATAACAGCCGAAAACAAACAAAAAAGGAACATAGTGACAATTTCTCCTGGGTTATTTTGGCTGGAACCAACTTCCATTATCCAG
Source organism: Tarsius wallacei (assembly GCA_963574415.1). Classification (NCBI taxonomy): domain Eukaryota; kingdom Metazoa; phylum Chordata; class Mammalia; order Primates; family Tarsiidae; genus Tarsius; species Tarsius wallacei. Next base: position 5,768 of record CAUYQG010047998.1, read on the forward strand.
AAGCTGATTTTAAAAAGGTAGGAAGACTTCACCTCTTTTCTTTTAACTCCCTTAAGGTCTTTTATTTTCTTCCTCTGTGGGGAGAAATGTTTGCTTTTAAGTTGTATTTAGCAATTGTTTTTAAAATAGTTGTTTTGAATGCATAAATCAGCATACAACTCTATAGATGTGATTCTAGAAACTGCTTTCACTATGTAGGTAATGTAAAGCTGGATAAATTAGATATGCTCAACAGTAGGTCATGATATTAGAGTTTGTGAATTCATTCACTCTGAACAAATGCTAAAAATATATTATGGAATGTAATTTGTCATGTTCCTACTTCCTCATCTTTGTTTAAAAAAACAGTTTAAGGGATAATGTTGCTGTGAACTCTAGCATCACTTAACATTACTTTGCATTCCATATGAATGGATTCACTCTGCACTTATTCATAGTCATAGTTTATTGTACATTCAATATAAAGAGAAATGACAGGTGAAAGACAGAGTCTCTGAAACTGTCAGTGGTCACTGGGCAGCTACATAAATGCAATAGATTGACATTCATCAGAAACAAAATAAGCATAATTTCTATTTTCACATTTTATATATAAGTCAGAAGTATGAGAGGAGAGAGGTAAAGAGGGAGAGATTAAATGCATGTAGTCAGCAGTTGCAGCATTTATTGTCTCTGCTGCAATAAAATCCATATTTTATGTGGTGTTAAATTAATGCAGCATATTGCAAGTCTAAATGCATGTCCCCAACAAGTAACTATTGATAGCACTGCAAGTAGGGGCAAAAGCAGTAGTCTGAAAGTGGTTTTATGCCACTACAATAAAAACCTACTATGTTCTTATCATTATAAAAGGGAAGTCTAGAGGTACAAAGACAAACATGGTTTAAAAACTGACCTATCATCATTTGCTTTCAAAAAACAGATCTATTTCCTATCATTGTGGTCCTTCATCCAGTAAAAGCTTCTGTTATCCAAAACTGTACATCCATTACTTCTCAGTTCTTTGGAGATGCATTATTTTTTCTCTTTTTTTTTTCTTGAAGGATCTGTATTAAAAATAATCTGCCCCTCTGATGCTGACAACTGTTATACTTCAGTGCATATGTTAGTAGACTTTCTCCCTCCACACCATCCCCCTCTCTATCTTCTTTTAAATGTAGCTACAAGAGCTTCTCTGTGGTGAATAACACTTGGCAGGAGTGTGCTCATTTTTTAGGTCTGGTATGGTGAGGATTTTTAATTAGTAGAACTTTTATGAAAACATTATGTCATTGACAGAGCCGTATGTTCATTGTTAGTTAAAGTGATAAAGAAGAAAGGAAGAGGTTATGTCCTAGAGAAATAGGTAGATGATAAGTTGCATATATAATCGGCACCCCCCCGCCCCAGTGTAGTTAATGTGGCACATATGTATTCAATGTGCAATGCATAAGGCAATAATGGCTTATTTGGGGAGGGATACGGGAAAGAGATTGGAGAGTGCACAAATATAAACAGCATGTGTCTGTGCCTTAGGGACACATCAAATACAAACCCATTCTGGTGATAAAAATAGAAAGAAATGCTTCTTTCACTTACTTTCACTTTTTTGGCTGTGTTTTCAAAGTATGAGTCAATGTCTGCTTTCATTAAATCAGATACTTTGGTTTCAAATACTTACTGCTAACAAATGGACTTCCCCGGTGACTGCATACACCTTTTTCTGACTCCAATCAAAGAAAAGAATTCCATACCCTTAGATGTTTGCTTGAGAGGGGAGGCAGAGAAATGGGAACAGAGAATGTAAACTGTATGGGCACCCACCTGCGTATTCGTATTCATACGTGTGAAGTCAATGGTTAAATTGTCTGGTGTCTGATTCATACTCCAGGTGATGTTCATAAAATCTAGCTGTTTACTGATAAGAACAGTACTATACAGGTAATCAATTTAATATTTCATTGTTAGTTTCTTTTTAAACCTAAGCTAGGGTTTTCTTTTTAAAAAAGATAGAAAATTGATTTTTAATCTAGAGCAATATATATTTTGATCCCTTATTAAGAAAGTTAGTGTAATCTGAAAGATATATGATTTTTTTTCTTGTTGAAAAATAGAATATTTGAATTTGTGAAATTTGTGAATCTTGCATAATATATAGTGTGAATTTCTTGACCTTGGTTTAATTTACTATATGAACAAATAACTGAGGCAAATTATATATTACCTGGGGGGTTTCAGGACTTCTGGGTTTCTGACTTATTCTCTGTTTCTTAACCTACTTTGCAGCAAGTGGTAACACCATGTCCAACTGGAATATGTCATTTTTATACCAAATCATTCCACTAGGCTGCAGCACATGAACAGCATTGGCTCTGATGATGCTGATTCAGCAGCAAAGTGAATCATATTTTTGTTGTGTTATTATCAGTAATAGTGTTGCTTAGTAAGCAATTAATACAAATCAAACATGTAAACCCAACTACCTGTAGTCCATCCCTTGGGTATCAAAAGCATTAGCCAAAATGTATTCTTATTTCTATGCACATTACATTTTAATACTGTTGTCACATTAGAAGTGCTTGTAAAATATTAAAACAAAATATACATAGAGCGATATGCAAATTATCTATGCCATTGATAAGTAATTTTATGTAGATGTGTGATCTCCAAATTTCAGATTTATGTTTGAAAACTTAACTTTTGATTAATCAAAAATATTATTTGGAATAGGGTTAAGAGTTAATTTACTAACAATATTATATTTAACAGTCATGTCTGAAAGAGACTGAAGTAAAAAACCAAATAGCAAGAAAAAGTCCCTCATTTTCTTTAGACTTATACTAACCAATGGTGAAATTGATTAAGCATTGTACTAAGTACAATATGCTACGGTCCCTATTGTGAATATTTTTAGGAAAAAAGTAGAGTTCAAGGAATGACATTATGAATATGTATTTGAGACAGTAAAAGTTGACATAGCCAAATCTGTATTGCTTTTATTGACACTTATTCAGACCAATGAGTTCTCAAAAAAATGTATGTTGTCATAATTAGAGTAACCTGAAACATGCAGATAAAAATAGAAAAGTCCTAAATTTAGAAAAAAAATAAATCTGTTTTCTTTTTTTCTGTGTAAAACCTTTGAATAATGGACACAGCACATTAATATAATTTTCTGCTTTTACCCCAATAAGTTCAACATTCAAAAACCAGATTTTCTTTTTCATGCATAAGAGCAAGAGAAAATTCCACACAATCAGCAAGCAATGCCTGTTTTCTAAGATAACAATATCAGCTCTGGGTCACCTCTGTCCTCTTCTTTTCTGATTCACCAGCAACCTCACCACACTTGACATTTTAGTATGAGCCCTTGAGTCCTTTTACAATCCAGTTGTGCTGTCTTTCTCAAGTAGAAGAGTACTTAAAGCTTATAATGCCATTTTGCTTCTGCCATACCTTTCTTTTCTTTTCTTCCTTTTTTTTTCACCAGCCAATTGAACTTACTTGAAACACACATTGCCAAATAATCAGATCTATCACATTAGAGTTGCAGATTTCTGGAGATGTAGTGACCTTATTATTAACATTGATCAGTTAAAATAATCTGAGATGCTTTTAATTTTTTTTCAGTACAACTTTTGTTTATCTCTATTATCAATACAACTTCTCAACCCCCAAAAGTAACTTTGTATTTTTTAAAGAAGTGCTTCATTTTTACAAGTTTATTTATATTTTTGTCTTTTACTTTCTTCAATGTATGTGATGCCCTATATTCTATATGACTAAGAGACATTTGTTAACCATTAACCATACTGGAGGTGAAATTAAAGAAGAAAGATGCAAACTGAATAAGAATGGGTAAAATAAAACCACATTTTACATCATCTTAGAAAATAAAATGTAGCATTTCTTGAACATAAAGCCTGTCTGTGGGAGGCTGAAATGTCTTCATATAACAATCCCTTGAAGTAAAGGGATTCATATTCTTAGAGTGTTTGTCAATAAATTATAAAGCACTTTACCAAATCATGTGATTTCAATCTTTTTTTTTTTAATTTTAGGAAAGCAGTCTTGATTCTACATACTCTATATGATGCAGTGATATAAATTATAGTTAAACGACATTTCAAGCTTCAGGACAGAATTAGGTGAGAGTCTATAAGATATAATGCAACATTGCTTCACATCAGGAAATCAGCACTAAATGATGTGTCTAAACACCTCAGAAACCTGCTGATTCTCATAAATTTAGCAAGGCATTCTGTCTGTCTCTCTCTGTCTCTCTCTCTCTCTCTCTCTCTGTCTTCCCTCCATCTCTTTTTCTTTCCCTTTCTCTACATTCTTCCCTTTTTTCTTTCCTTTCCTTTTTCATTTATACCAATTACAAAAGTCCTTGAAAAAATTTCCCATGTACTTTTTTATATTACCCTATTATAAAATAATATTTCTGTAAATCTTGTGATTTTTATAGCCAATATCCCATCCTTTATCACATTATACATTAAATTTATTACATTGTCCATTGCATTATAGCATAAAGTATATAACAGTTCAGTTGTGTAGTCCTTTAAAATGAAAAACCATTCTTATAAATGTCATAACACTGAGCCTTCTGAGTAGTTGAAAACAGCACCAGTGTAGTTTACTGCCCTTGCAAGCAAAGTATGGGAATTCAGCATTTATTAATGAAATGGCTTCTCCAAATTATCAGAATGTAGAATGCATAGGCATGGGTTATTATACTCATTATTGATTAGTAATCTTTGTTGATTTACTGTAAGAGAGGATATTGAAATAGTTTCACAGAGCCATGGTTTTAAAAAGAAATTAAATATAAATAACATTTTTCTAGAAAACACTGTTCTATTAGACTTTGATTCTTCTTTGCTTCAGGAAAGAAACAACACCAGTTTGTAGTCTAAAAATGAAAACTGGTATATAATGAGCAAATTTCTGTTTTAGATACTTTGGAGTAAAGAACTACCATTGGTCTTTCTTGTTTCCAATTGAAAATTGGGGGAAAATTAACTGTAACAATAATCAAGTTAATCAGAATGTGTGACAAATAATCAATACTCAATAAGGTAAATATTTTAAGTTATTTCGAGTTATTCTGAGAATTCTTTACAGTGTTAATATAATACATATAAACACAAGCATTGGACGTTGAACTTTGAAATAGTTATCTGAATAGATAAAAGACAACAAATTAGCCTTAGAAATTGGAATATTCAGAGTAAATTTTTATATGTAATATGAATATAAACTTTTGTATTTGTAATATTTGTTTATTTATATTTTATTTTATACATTGAAGTAGAGATGGAGTCTCATTATGTTGCCCAGGCTGTTCTTGAACTCCTGAGTTCAAGCAATCCTCCCATCTCAGCCTCCCAAATTGCTGGGATTACAGGTGTGAGACACAACTCCTGGCTGATGATTTTAAAATGTAATTGCTTCTCCTTTTATTATGGAGCTCCATTACCAAAATAATCAAATTAAATAAGCTTCCTTTGAATCCATAATACCATCTGAGATTTCTAAAAGTAAAGAATATTTCCATAATTTTTGAATCAAACTTCAGATTTCAATAAAGCACCATAATGTTTCCAGATAATTTGACTTCTAAAGATAAACTTTAAATTGATAGCCTCGCCGGGCTCGGTGGCTCAGCCTGTAATCCCGTGCCTTTGGGAGGCTGAGATGAGTGGATAGTCTGAGCCCGCGGGTTCGAGACCCGCCTGGGCAACTTGGCGAGACCTCATCTCTACAATAAATCAAAAAATTAGCCGGGCGTGGTAGCGCGCGCCTGTAGTTCCAGCTACTTGGAAGGCTGAGGCGGAAGGAAGGATCGCCGGAGCCCAGCAGGTGGAGGCTGCGGTGGCCGGG
>CAUYQG010048002.1:0-33983 GCA_963574415.1 Tarsius wallacei
GACTTGTTATCCTGGATAAGTGGTTTTCTTCCACTGTTATGATGAATCATTCCAGATATCTTCTTTTTGGTTTAATTGGTTTTTGCCACTGGGGAGGGAAAGAAGGGCAGGATGGAGGGCACAGACAGGGTCTGGACACCTGGCATTCTGCCTGCAACCTGGGAGCAGGACACTCGGGCAGCTGCTTCTGAGGTTCAGATGTGGGTGAAGACAGGACAGAATTGGAAACTGGAGGGAAGATTGACCTGATTACAGTAGGCTAGGTAGATAAGAGAAGTGATCTTGATCACATGCAGGTTTTCTTTCTTTCTTTCTTTTTTGAGTTGGAGTCTCACTCTGTTGCCCAGGCTGGAGTGCAGTGGCAACTTTGACCAGCTGGGTCAGAGATCACTGCAACCTTGACCTGCTGGGCTCAGGCAATCTTTCCACCTCAACCTTCCAAGTAGCTGGAACTACGGGCATGTGCCACCTCATCTGGATAAGTTTTTGATTTATTGTACAGACAAGGTCTCACCAAGTTGCCCAGGCTGGTCTCGAACCCCTGGACTCAAACAATCCTCTCCCCTCGGCTTCCCAAAGTGCCGGGATTACAGGCTTGAACCATTGAGCTTGGCGCAAGTTTTCTTTTTAGTAGCAGTCAGGATTCTGAGGTTCAGTTCCAGGTGGCCTTCCCTTCCAAGCATGTAGATAATCTCCAAGTTGCTGGGTCACACATAGTCCCTTGGTGGTTCCATTGGCTCAGGACACTGGATCCTGCCACAAGCACAGTGGATCTTGTAAAGAGTCCTAGTTTCTACTTAGACCTCATCCAAAGCAGAAATGGACAGACTCCCAGGTCCCAGGTCTAGAACCAGCTGCCGCTGAGCCGTCTCTACTTCATCTCTGCCAAATGAGGCTCCCGGGAGGGAAGGCATTGAGGCCCTGGAATGGCAGAGCTCCTTGGAGAGCCATCCAGGGTCAACCTGCAGCCCCCCGGGAGCCCTATGAAAGCCTGGACACTCTTAGGGCAGAGGCTGCCGGCTCAGGGAAGCTGAGGATCTCAACGTGCCCCAGGAAGAGATGGAGAGAGGCATACTGGCGAGGGCATTGGTTGCCTTCCTTTCACCCATCTGGGAATCCATTCCTGCAGAAAGTGCGGTCAGAGACGCTCGTCTTCAAGTCCTCACAATAGTCTTAGTGGCCACTTCTCTTTGGACTCTCCTAAGATGCAAAGAATGTTTCTAGAGATGAATAGGATGAAGAGGGGGAAGGGTGTTCTAAAAATGTTGAACAATCTTCAAAGTTTGGGACACTTCAGGTAGCTCCTAGGGATGAATCATACAGCTTCTAAGACAGGCACGCAACAAATGGGACTGTGACACGTCTTCCCAGAAGAACCCTAAGAACAGGAGATCACCAGCTGCCAGCAATGGCTGAAGGTTGACCTTGAGGGAGCAGAGGCAAAAGAAATGGCCTCCAGGGGCTCTGCTAACTGTGCATTAGCTCTACTCTTGAGGTGATACCCAGAGCAGGGGTTCTCAAGATGTGAAACACAGCCCATCAGCCCATCTCCGTCAAAACCACCTGGAAAGCATCTATTTAAAAAGTCTGATCGGGCGCAATGGCTCACACCAGCACTTTGGGAGGCCGAGGCAAGAGGATTGCCTGAGTCCAGGGGTTTGAAACCAGCCTGGGCAACTTGGCAAGACCTCGTCTCTATAGTAAATAAAAAAATTAGCCAGATGTGGTGATGCGCACCTGTGGTTCCAGCTACTTGGAAGGCTGAGGTGAAAGGATCATCTGAGCCCAGCAGGTCGAGGCTGTGGTTGTCATGAGCATGCCACTACACTCCAGCCTGGGCAACAGAGTGAGACTCCTACTCAAAAAAAAAAAAGAAGTAAAAAAGCCTGGCCTTCCTCTGCACCCTCCACCCACTGAATCAGGGCCCCAGAAAGCTGCATGTGTCTCTAAAACACCAGCCTCCAGGACTCCTTAGACCTGCTGACAAAACAGTGTATACCTGGAGGCTCATAGAAAACTCTACAGAACTCCTGGCCCCTCTGGAAATCAGAGGGAGGACCTTGGGGCCCAGTACTCTTCGGGTGACTCCCAGCAACCTGAACAGGTGAGTGACTCAGGGTGGTGAGCTCCACCCTCCCCTGATTTCAGACACCCAGGGTGAACAACAAGTCCTCCACTACCCTGCCCCATTTGTAATGACACTCATCAGAGACCACAGAGCACCTGGCAAGCCCAGGAGCAGTGGACTGAAGACATGTTTTCCCCTATGGTATTGAGCGCTGAGCAGCATTTCCTGTGCCCGTGCTTCATTCGCACATTGGCGGTGTCACTTCCTGTCACTGACTCTCTGTTTCCATTCTGGCAAAGCAGTTTAAACTCTTTGCTCTGCTCTGGGGGCTGAAGGAAGATGAGCTTCTCACGGAGCCTCTGGCGGGCCTCTTGGTGGTTTCCCCCTCTGTGTCCCTCGTGTTTCCACCAGAAAGCAGAGGCCATAGATGCCCCCTGAGCCACCCCACTGCAGGAGCACCGGCGCCCAATTGAGAGCTCACCTCCTGCCACCAGCCTTGTAGCCACGGCCAGGTAGAACCAAACCTGTTTTTTGTGTGTGTTGGGTCAATTCGGCTTGACATTTCAGGGATGGATACAAGATAAGGAGCTAGTAGGGGGACAGAAAGTTCCTGAAAGAAAACTGAAAAGCTTTGTGTGTAAAGATTTAGGAAGAAATTTTGAGAGTAAGAAGTTGTTTTAGGGAGCATTTAGAAGACATGGAGACCAAAACAATTTCTGTCATTCTTATATTATCTACTAAAAAGAAAAATGGTTATATGCAAAATACAAACCAATTTGCCTTTCTCCTGGGAGTCAGCAACGTAGGAGGAGCCAAGAAAAGTGGTAGACATGCTGGCCAACTGATTGTGATTCAGTGAAGGCTTAGAAGCTAAAGGCAGAGAGCATCACAGAGGTTCCTGAGACAATGAGTGCCATCGTCCCAACACCTCCGGAAATCAGAGGGAGGATCTTGGAGTCCAGCACTCTTCGGGTGACTCCCAGCAGCCTGGACAGGTGAGTGACACAGAGTGGAGAGCTCCACCCTTCCCTGATTTAGACAGAGGCTCCTGGTCCACCTTGAGGACCTTCTAATAAAGAAGTGTTGCCACCTCTCATAGCTGGACTCAGGTCCACTGAGACCACCAAACTTTAGGCTCAGAGATGTCTACGCAGGGATGCTAGGAGGAAAGGAGTTATTGAAGAAAGAAAGGAGATGTTTGAGGTGAGGAAAAACTGTGGTAACACAAGTCCTTAGAGCCAACTGCCTGGACTGGTTGAGTTTCTCACCTCTCAGAGGCCCTGATCCCTGTCCTCAGTCTTTCCTATCTCAGGTTCCACCAATCACTCCTCAAAGAAAAACGAAACTAGGTCTTAACCATGACAGAAACAAAAGGCCCAATTTCCCAGGAACGTATTTTTAGATCATAAAAACTTGCCATGAATGAAAAATGTAGTGATAGAAATAATAAATATAGGACATAAGTATAAATTCCTACTGATACTTTCAATCTCATACAAACAAAAATAAAATGTTCATCAGTAGATGGAACTTTTAAAACATTGGTAGATATAAATTTCAGTGCTATGGCAAAAATGCAACTCAACGATAATAAATTTTAGAATTGCTGTGGTTTTGGGGAAAAAAATGTTATCACCATGGCAAACATCATCTGCATGCAGGCATGGGCATTGATGAGGAATTAATTCACAAAAGTCAGAAGCCTAAAGTATCCCCCCCAGAACAATTTATCTCTTTCTCTTTTTCTTTCTTTTTGAGTTGGAGTCTCACTTCGTCGCCCAGGCTAGAATGCAGTGGCACACTCATGGCCACCCCAGCGTCAACCTACTGGGCTCCAGTGATCCTTCTGCCTCAGCCTTCCAAGTAGCTGAAACTATAGGCGTGCGCTACCACTCCAGGCTAATTTTTTTTTTTTTTAATTATAGAGACGAGGTCTCACTAAGTTGCCTGAGCTGGTCTAAACCCATGGGCTCAGACAATCCACTTGCTTCCCAAAGTGCTGGGATTACAGGCTGAGTCACCGAGCTCGGCCATTTTTCTTTATTTCTAATTGACAAATGAAACATATATATTTATCATGGCACATAGTTCTGAAATATGCATACATTGCGGAATGGCTAAATTGAGCTAATTGAGTAGTTATGCATTACTTCACATAACATTTTTTGGTACAGTAATGAGTAAAATCTTTCAACAATTTTCAAGCATACAATACATTTTTATTAACTATAGTCATACTCTCATACACTGGATCTCTTGAACTTATTCCTTCTGTCTAACTGACACTTTATATCCATTGACCAATATCTCTGCAGCCCCTCCCCTTCAGCCTTTGGTAACCACCATTCTACTCTCTCCTTCTACAAGTTCAACTTTTTTGAATTTCACATGTAAGTGAGATCATGTGGTATTTGTCTTTTTGTACCTCGTTTATTTCATTTAACATAAAGTCCTTCAGGTTCACCCATGCTGTAAAAAATGACAACATTTTTGTTGTTGAAGGTGTAAGGATCTCCTTCTTTTGAAAGGCTGAATAGTATTCCATTATATATATGGACCACATTTTCCTTATCCATTCATCTGTTGATGGATGGATAAGGAACGTCTCCGACAACTAGGTGTCGTCTCCAAATCTTGGCTGTTGGGAATAATGCTACAATGAACATGGGCTAATGTAGACATCTCTTTGGCATTCTGATTTAATTTCCTTGGTTATATACCCAGTAGTGAGATTGCTGGATCATATAGTAGTTCTATTTTTTTTTTTTTTTTTTTTGAGCAGGAGTCTCACTCTGTCATCTAGGCTGAAGTGCAGCGCCATGTTGCTCGTGGCCACTGCAGCCTCGACCTGCTAGGCTCAGGCAATCCTTCTGCCTCAGACTTCCAAGCAGCTGGAACCACAGGCATGCGCCACCACACCTGGCCAATTTTTTTTTTTAATTTATTGTAGAGACAAGGTCTCACCAAGTTGCCCAGGCTGGTCTTGAACCGACTCAGGCAATCCTCTTGCCTCCATCTTCCAAGCGCTGAGATTACAGGCATGAGCCACTGCGTTCAGCAAGTAGTTACATTTTTAATTCAAAAAAATTTTTTTAAAGTCAGAGTCTTACTCTGTCGCCCAGGCTGGAGTGCAGTGACACGCTCACGGCCACCACACCTCAACTTGTTGAGCTCAGGTGATCCTTCTGCTTCAGGCTTCCAAGTAGATGAAACTACAGGCACGTACACCACACTCAGCTAATTTTTTTATTAATGTAGAGATGAGATCTCGACAAGTTGCATAGACTGGTCTCAAATCCCTGGGCTCAGGTGATCCTCTCCCCTCGGCTTTCCAAAGTGCTGCGATTACAGGCATGAGCCACCATGCCCGGCCTTCTATTTTTAATTTTTTAAAGAACCTCCATAGAGTTTCCCATAATGGATGTACTACCCCCAAACTATTTCTATATTCATTTACTTGTTTATTCATTCATTTAACTAATATCCATCAGGGCCCTACTATGTACCAGGCACAGTTAAAGGCATTAAGGCAAATGGAATAGACATCCATGATTTTCTGAAGCTTACAGTTGGGTAGGAGAGTCAGATGATAAACAGTTAAAGAAATGAATGTGTAATGTAATATCAACCAGTCATCAGTGCTATGAAGGAAAAGTGGAGCCGAGCAAGGGGACTTTGAGTAATAGGTTGTGGCCAGGGAAGACCCTACTGAGGAGGTGACACTTCAGAAGACCTCTGAATGAAATGAGGGACTGAGCCACGCTGATATCTGGGAGAGGGAGTAGCAGGTCTGAGACAGACTGTGCTTTGCAAGGGCAAGGACAGCAAGGAATCCTGGCAGTCAAAGTCAGAGGGAAGGTGATGGCAGAGGAGAGCAGAAGGTAGGCAGAAGCCCGATCGTGTGGTGTTGTAAAGTCCTTACTGGCAAGGACTATCGACTATATTCTAAGTATGGTGGGAAGCCATGGAGAGTTACAAACAGTGGAGAGACTTTTAGCCAGGCATGGTGGTGCACGCCTGTAGTCCCAGGTACTCAGGAGGGTGAAGCAGAAGGATCACTTGAGCCTAGATCAATGCTGCGGTGAACTGAAATCATGCCACTGCACTCCAGCCGAGTGATGCTCTGTCTCAATTTAAAAAAAAAAAAGAGCCGGGCTCGGTGGCTCAGCCTGTAATCCCATGCCTCGGGAGGCTGAGGTGAGTGGACTGCCTGAGCCCGTGGGTTCAAGACCCGCCTGGGCAACTTAGCAAGACCTCATCTCTACAATAAATAAAAAAAATTAGCCGGGCGTGGTAGCACACGCCTGTAGTTCCAGCTACTTGGAAGGCTGAGGCAGAAAGATCGCCGGAGCCCAGCAAGTCGAGGCTGCGGTGGCCGGGAGCGGCCACTGCACTCTAGTCTGGGTGACAGAGTGAGACTCCAACTCAAAAAAAAACAAACAAAAAAAATAAAATAAAATAAGATAAAAAGGAGAGACTTAATCCAACTTACTGTTTAGAATGATCAGGCCAGCTAATGTGTGAAGATGGCATGTTGGGGCCAAGAGTACAAGCAGGGAGACCCATCAGGAAGGTTTGCAAAGGTTCACGTGAAACTCATGGTGGCTTAGACCACAGTGGTGGCAGTAGAGGAGCAGGAAGCAGCTGGGTTTGGGATAGATGCCCAGGGTAAGGCTGACAGGATCTGCTGGTTGACTGGAAGTGGGTGTGAAAGAAAAAGAGCTGTTAAGAATGGTTCCAGGCTGGGCATTATGGCTCAGACCTGCAATCCCAGCACTTTGGGAGACTGAGGTGGTGGGATTGCTCAAGGCCAGGAGTTTGAGACCAACCTGGGTAATATGGTAAGACCTCATCTCTACAAAAAATAAAAAGATTAGCCAGGCATGGTGGTGCATGTATGTAGTCCTCACTACTCAAGAGGCTGAGGTAGGAGGATTGCTTCTGTCTAGGAGTTTGAGGCTATAAAGTTATGATTGCACCACTGCATTCTAGCCTGGGAGGCAGAGTGAAACCTTGTCTCTTTAAAAAAAAAATCAGGGAGGTCAAGGCAGAAGGATCACTTGAGGCCAGGAGTTTGATACCAGCTTGGGCAACATAACAAGACCTCATCCCCAAAAACACATTAGTAAATACAATTAATTTTTGTTTGTTTGTTTGTTTTGAGTCAGGTCTTACTCTGTCGCCCAGGTTGGAATGCATTGGCACCAACATGGTTCACCACAGCCTCAAACTTCTGGGCTGAAGGGATTCAATCTCTTTAGTCTCCCAAGTAGCTGGTACTACAAGCATCTGCCGCCATGCCCAGTTAATTTTCTGATTTTTTTATAAAGACAAGTTCTTGCTGTGTTGCCTAGGCTGGTCTCAAACTCCTGGACTAAAAGGATCCTCTCGTCTCGGCCTTCCCAAGTGCTGGGATTACAAGCGTGAGTCACCATGCCTGGCCTAATTAATTTTTTTTTAAAAGAATGGCTCCAAGGTTTTAAAAAAAAATTAGAAAATATAGTTTATTTAAAAGTAAATTAGAACTCCAGCCTGGGCAACAGAGTGAGACCCCTCAAAAAAAAAAAAAGTAAATTTGAGAGAGAGAGAGGATTCATCTACCCAAGGTGGAAGAGGGGTCCAAAGCCAGGAAGCATGACAACAGTTATAGCTCAAAGAGCACATGGCCACACCATAGTCTAGCAAGGCAATAGTAGCTCCAAGGTTTTTGACTGAGCCACTAGACGATGGAAAGCAGCAAAAGAGAAGCAGCTTTATTTAGGGAGAACAGGAGCTCTGTTTTGGTGTGAGATGTCTTTTAGGCAACTAGTAGAATTGCCCAGTAAAAAGTTGGGTAAATAAGCCTAAAACTCAGGGGTACAAAAACTTTCCCTGGGAGATGACTTAGATTCTAATACTTGGGGGTAACAAGTCAGCTCCTGATTCCTGTCGAAACTTCAATTGGCTGCTTCTTGTTACAGTAGGCATAGCCAGCTGGGCTTGTGATAATCTGTCTGCATTTCAGCACCTAGCAAAGCAGAGCAGTAACTCCAGGCCTGCCGGGCGATTGCAAGGAAGTGCAGAGCTTGCATTGGTTAAATTCCACACAGTAGAGTGTTGCTTGGAGACTAGCTCCACAAGCTGGTGCCGTGGGGTTATTCAAGTTCATGTAAGCTGGACTCTGTCACAGAGCCACTCCCTCATTGTGAGCTGGGCTATCCTCTCCTCCAAGCGACCTGGGAAGCCCGAGAACGGGGAACAGAAAGACACGAGGCCAGATGAACTTGACTCTGCAAGTTTAGAGGACTGTGGTGGAGTGGAAAAAGCGTGATCTTTGTACACAAATAGACATAGATTCATATTCCTTCTTCGCTCCTTCCTACCGGTGTAATCTTTGACATGTTACTTTATCCTTCTAAGTCTAAATTTCAGATTCCTTGGCCACAAAGTAAAATACAATTGTTGTAAAGACTAAATAAGTTTCATATGCAGACCCTTGGCACCCAGTAGGCATTCAAAAGGGATAGATCCTGCTTTGAGAAAAACTCACCCAAACCGCTTTTTTTCCTCTGCTCTCACATTACAGCAATTATCAACTCAGAAGAAGATTTCTGTGCCCAAATATTGGGGTTTCTCCCCACCAGCAAGCATCAGACACAAGCTGGGTGTCCTCTATTTCAATTCTGACACTATCTGGAGATAGTGGCAGATCTCACAGGGTAAAGATTCAGTCCCCAAGACTGTGTCTCCTTAGGTTTGATTAATTTGCTAAGGCAGCTCACAGAACTCTGGGAAACATCTCTGTTATTTATTACAAAGGATATTGCAGAGAATATAGTGAAGAGACATGTGGGCAAGGTACAGGGGAAGGGTCACAGGGCTTCCAGCCCTCCCAGGCACCACCCTCCAGGAGCTTCCATGTGTCCAGCTACCCAGAAGCTCTCCCAACCCAGTTCTCTTGGGTTTTTATGGAAGCTTCAAGATGTCAGCCTTTCTTTCTGCAGTGTATAGTGCAGGACCTTCTCTGAGGGTCTTTTTTTTTGTGGGGCGGGGCAGGGCGGGGAATCCTCTGACCAGGAGAGATAGGAAAGGACCTTCCTCCTTTCTGGGCAAGGCAGTAAAACTCCTTCACCCTCCGGACTTCAGGGTACACCAGGGAGTACCCTGGCCAGAAACCATCAGTTGCCAGAGAGTTACTAAAGATTGTCTGCTGGAAGACTGGAAAATAAAAGCAAACTCTTGCCTCTCGTGCAATTGGATGATGGAGGTCTGACATCTTTCCTCTAGGATCGTCTGTTATCTCTGGTCTCAGACGCAGTCCACTGAGAGATCTTGAGTTGGAGGAGGAAAGAGCGGGGGAAGAGGTCCCTGTTAGGAGAGGTCCCCATAATGAGCCACCAAATGCCATATGCGGCAGGCTGGGTATGGTATGACTGGAGTTGGGGGGGTGAAAATATTCACCAAGATAGTCAGGAATTAAGAAAGGTAGATTTATTAAAGGAAAGATACATTGTGAAGGGCACAATGGGCAGGACAACAGCAAGAGTGCCTGCTATGAGGGTCTTAAGACCCACATCAGAAAGGTGGGGGAAAATCAGAGTCCTGCAGGGCAGGTGAAAGGAGGGCAGGAGAAGGTCAGAGACATTCTGTTTCTGAGCCTGCCCCTGAGGTCTAACACACCCAGCACTGTAACAAAAGACTATCACAAGGGTAGGTGTGATGGCTCATGCCTTTAATCTTCAAGAGGCCGAGGCGAGAGGATTGCCTGAGCTCAGGAGTTTGAAACCAGCCTGGGCAACATGATGGGACCTCATCTCTACAATAATAAGAGGTCCCCAACCCCCCAGGCCCGCCCAACAGGAGGTGAGTGGTGCGCGGGAAGGCGAGCAAAGCTTCAACTGTGTTTACAACCGGCCCCCACTGCCCGCATTACTGCCTGAGCTCTGCCTCCTGTCAGATCAGCAGTGGCATTAGATTCTCATAGGAGCATGAACCTTATTGTGAACCGCACATGTGCGGGATCTAGAAATAAAGTGCACAATAAATGTAATGCGCGTGAATCATCCTGAAACCCCACCACCATCTCAGTTCATGGAAAAATTGTCTTCCACAAAACTGATCCCCTGGTGCCAAAAAAGTAGGCAGGCCTGGTGGTGGTGCACACCTGTAGTCCCAGCTGCTTGGGAGGCTGAGGTGGAAGAATCTCCTGAGCCCAGCAGGTCGAGGCTGCAATGGCCAAGATTATGCCACTGCACTCCATCCTGGGTGACAGAGTGAGACTCCAACTCAAAAAAAGGAAAAGAGAAAAAAAAAAGATTTTAACAAGGACTACGGCAGTTATGACCCAGAAACCATGACGAACACCATTATCTGCAGCAGGACACCACAGTGCCTTCTCCCATGTCCAAGTCCCTTCTCTCCATAGTCCTATTCAGAGATAACCCTCTTCCACTCCATCTTGGCTTTCCTTCACTGGGCCCCATTCCAAAAGTTTGGGCTCTAACTCCCAAAGGAAATATCTTTTCCAATCCCCGACCCGCCCACCCACGGCCAGGGCATGGCATTTGCTTGTCCTTCTAGAGATAAAGACCAGAACAGCAGCATCTTTTCTGGGGTTGCGGGACTCCTCGTCATCCTCCTGGTCATCGCGGGTCTCTGCATCCTGTGGAACTGGACCAGACGGAAGAAGCGTGAGTCCTTTGTTTGTCCTGAGTTGAGACACGGTAGGATTCATAATCTGGCCTGGCATTTAAAGCCCAGTTTATTTTCCAGGGATAAACTACCACCCTGGGAAGTCCTCGGATCTTATCTGACACACTAGCCATTGTCTCATGCAAGATCCTGAACCGTTCTGCTTCTGTCTACCAAGTCCCCTATTCCTTTAACTCAAATGGAAATTCTGGCCAGGCATGGGGGCTCATGCCTGTAATCCCAACACTTTGAGAAGCTGAAGTGGGATAATTGTTTGAGTCCAGGAGTTTGAGACCTCACCTTTACAAAAAATTTAAAAAATTAGTCAAACGTGGTGGCACATACCTGTAGACCCAACTATTCGGGAGGCTGAGGCAGAAGGATCGCCTGAGCCCAGGAGGTTGAGGAGGCAGTGAGCTGCGATCATGCCATGCACTCCAGCCTGGACAACAGAGTGAGGCCCTGCATCAAAAAAAAAAAAGGAAATTCCTCTAGCTCAAGTATGAAGGTATATTTTTTATGAGACCTGGTGAAGGTGGGGAATATTTTCAGGGGCCACCTCACCTCCCTGAGTCCCCCACATTCCGTGCAGCTGATGCCCGTCTCTCCCATCACTTTGCAGGACAAGTGCCTTACCTCCGAGTTACCGCCATGCGCTCACTGACTCTGCCACGACCCAGACAACGAATCAAAAATATTTATGACATCTTGCCCCGGCGGCAAGAAGAGCTGGGTAAGTTTTATCCTTCTAATCCATGAAATTCAGACAGTCAAACTTCTGCTCCTAGAATGCACCTCTCACCATCCAGAAGCAATTACCTCTGAGTTTTCAACTCTGCCTGCCCTTCAGAGAGCACCAGAGAGAATGGGATAGACAGACTGTGAGCTACAACCCAAGATGGGGGCCTAGAAAGCTCTAAAAAGGGAGCAGGGGGTCATCTGGGCTGGGGGTTGTTTTCTCTTAATGTTGAGGCAGAAGAGGAAAGCCAAGTGTGCCTAGGCATGGGGAAAACTTGCAGAAGGAAAACATGGCACCAGCAGGGCTGGAGGGTCCCCCACAGGAGCTTCCTTCTCGGCCTCCCCAACCCCTGCGCCAACATCCTCCAGCACCACAGAAGCTGAGGAGCCTTCCAGGTCTCAGAGTGTGTCATCCCTGCAGCTCTGACCCCACTCACCACACCACGCCAGGCCCCAGACTGGAAATTCCAGACACCACACAAACCCAGTTCACTCATGATGTGGGGATTGGGCTGAAGCACTCAGGGAACTGGATAACTCTCTTCAGGATTTGTTCTCTGTCCTTTCAGGAAGACATCAGTCAAGGAGTATCCGTGTTTTCAGTACTGAGAGCCTCCTCTCCAGAAATTCAGACAGCCCTGAGCATGTGGTAAGAGTCAAGTGAAAAGACAGCTTCTTGGGAGAATGACAAGTCTCTGGCAGAAGAACTGAGGGGAAAGAGTTCTAGGGCTTGAATCTGGTTTTACCATAGACAAGCAGCACATCCTTTGGCATTTGCCCTGCAACCCTATTAATAAACTGGGAAAACCAGCCTCAGGACCTCCCTATACCCAAGGAGAAGAATTAGAAAGCACAGGAGCAAGTGCTTGGGGTTTTTACACCAGGCCAGGTGCACCTGTAATCCCACACCTTGGAAGGCCAAGGCGAGAGGATTGCCTGAGCCCAGGGGTTCAAGACAAGCCTGGGCAACTTGGCAAGACCTTGTCTCCACAATAAGTGAAAAAAATTAGCTGGGCATTGTGGCACATGCCCGTAGTTCTATCAACTTGGAAGGCTGAGGCAGAAGGACTGCCCGAGCCCAGCAGATTGAGACTGTGGTGGCTATGAACGTGCCACTGCACTCCAGCCTGGGCGACAGAGTGAGACTCTGACTCAAAAAGAAAAACACCAGGGTACATGTGATCAAGTACATGATGTCAGAACTGATATTGTTTTAACAAAGACACGACAACATACTTATCCAAATGAGTATTGTTCCCTTCAAAGTATTTACCTCAGGAAGGTGCACAAATATCCCAACAATGCTGTTGGTGCTCAAAACACACTTAAAATCCTGCTTTGGAAGTTACTTCTAGTGCCTGTGTCAAATTGTTTCAATTATCCTCAGTAGCAGAAATAGCCATAAATCATTCAGCACTGTAGCTGATACAGTGTTTGCCCAAGTGGGGGATAACCTCTGAGGTTACAAGGGGAATGTTATAATTAATAATAATAACCAGCCAGGCACAGTAACTCACTCCTGTAATCCCAGCACTTTGGGAGACCAAGGCGGGAGGATTACTTGAGCCCAGGAATTCGGGACCAGCCTCGGCAACATAGTGAGACCTTGTCTCTTAAAAAAAAAGAAAAAGAAAGAAAAAAGAATAATAATCCCAAGAGTTTTATGATCTGGCTCTGAAGGCAGCTCCCAAAGATAAGTCCAAAAACAGTTGGCTGCAGAGGCACCAGGGCAAGTAGAGGGACTGCTTGGAAGACCAGAGTACTGGTTGCCATAGATTAGCTGTTGCTTGTTTGTTTCTTTAAAAAAATTAATCCCCTTGGTTTTGTGGTCATCCTTGGGTAAATGTGTTGATGCTGCTGATAGAGACTCTGTTGTTACTCAGCCTCTCATTACCCAGAGTTTTGGGTCCAATTACTACACAGCCACCCCCGTGTTTCTGCCTTTGCCTCTTCTGCTCCTGCTTTAAGACTTCCTGGGTAGCAAGCTTGAGTGGCAGATAAGGAGCAGGCAAGAAGAGACTCCATTGCCAAAGCTAGTTCCAGGACTTCGGTGGACCCTGAGGAGATTTTGCATTCAGAGCTTAGGTCCCAAACTGTCTTAAGTCCACAAACAAGCTTGGCTTAGACTCTACAGTATTTGAAGAACATTTCGAATCAGTTGCCCACATTTAAAGTTAAAGACATTTCAAGACATCTGGAAGTCCAGATGCTTTTCTTAAAAATTCAGAAGTTCTGCAAACCTCAGAGCAGCATTCCTAAATGGCAACCATCAGCTGAGTCCATGAACTAGCTGTCCCTTTAATATAACGGCAAGCAGGTATGTTTTGTGTGCCAGGAGCTATTCTAAACACTTCCTATGTAGTAATCCATTTACTCCTCATAAAACCTTATAATGGAGATATTATGATAATTCTCATTTTATAAATTAGGATGTGAAAGCACAGAGAGATTAGGTCAAGTGCTCTGCCCCACTCAGCACAAAGTGGAGAGGCTGAGATATGCACCCTCCGTCTGACTCCAAGCCTCCACCTTTAGCCGCCATGCTATATTGCCTCTCAATGTGCTCGGAGGGGGCAGGCTCTCTCCAGTTGATAACACTTTCACCCCACTCCTCACTGAACCCCCACACTGTGGGCAAAACCAGCTGCAATGTATCATCACATTTGCGCTGTTGCTCTTCCCAAACTCAGTTCACTTCGTTCAGACCTCTCTGGCAGGTAGAGCTTTGCAGTTGGCGACCCCTGATTTAGAGGTTTTCTCCAAGGTGGGAGACCAGGTAAAAGAACTGGAAGGAAGGAGGGAAGGTTTGTCCATGTTTCTGTTTCCATTCTATCACTGGCTCTCTCTTCTCCCTCACAGCCCTTCCAAGCAGGCAGTGCCCTCCAGGTGCACAGCGTCCATATCCATGCCGTGGAGTATGCAGTGGGTATCTATGACAATGCCATGGTGTCCCAGATATGTGGAAACCTCACTTCCTTGGCACGTGGCATCAATGTCAGAGCTTCCAGAGACTGCATGAGCATTTCTTCAGAAGATTCACATGACTACGTCAATGTCCCCGTAGCAGAAGACATCGCTGAGACCCTAGCTTCAACCAACAGCCCTCCTGGAAAGCCCTTTGTTCTTTCAAGTGTCCAGGAGCCAGAGGTTACTGAGGAGAGAGATGTGGGCTGTGGGGATGCCAGTGACTGTACCAGCTTTTGGTCTCCAGGAGCTGAGGGCAGTGATCCACTCAGCGATGGGGAAGGCTCTTCTCAGGCCTCGAATGACTATGTCAACATGGCTGGGTTGGATCTCGAGGTCATCCAGGAGAAGCAGCCCTGGGTGGCTTTTCAGTGCTGCAGAGACTATGAAAATGTACCACCAGCAGATCCTAATGGAAGCCAGCAGCAGACTGAGGAAGAAGTGACAGCCTCAAACACAAGCTGTGTCGAGGGCAGGATAGATGGTCCAGGGACCCACATCCAACCTGTAACAAGGAGACTCCTGTCTTCAGGGAAGTATGTGGCCTCTCAGCCATCCACACAGAGTGAGAATGGTCAGGTGAAAAACGGAGAAGAGATGTCAGATGAGGATTCTAGTGACTATGAGAATGTGCTGGCTGCCAAGTTAGGAGGTAGGGACTCTGAGCAGGGGCCTGGCACTCAGCTCCTTCCTGATGAATTAAGACTCAGTCACCTGGCTGAAAAGCCACATGCAGTGGTCTACCATGCCGAATCCTTAGCCCCTGCAGAGTCAAGTGAAGACCCATGACCACCCTAGAATTTCACTGGACTCAGGCCAAAAAGAGGCTGAGATGAGATGAACAAAAAACTAAGAGGCTGCACAAAAACAAAGGTTTGGGAAAGCCAGAAAAGATTATTCTCAAGAAGAGTGCTACGGGCTGGGCTCAGTGGCTCAGCCTGTAATCCCAGCACTTTGGGAGGCCGAGGCGGGTGGATTGCCTGAGCCCACAGGTTCGAGACCAGCCTGGGCAACTTGGCAAGACCTCGTCTCTACAATAAATAAAAAATTAGCTGGGCATGGTAGTGCACACCTGTAGTTTCGGCTACTTGGAGGGCTGAGGCAGAAGGAGGGCCTGAGCCCAGCAGGTCAAAGCTGGGATGGCTGTGAGTGTGACAATGCACTCCAGCCTGGGTGACGGAATGAGACTTTAACTCAAAAAAAAAAAAAAAAAAGAAGAAGAAGAAGAGTGCTACTATCTCTCATGGCAACCCAAGAATGTTGTTGAAACTGCCTCATAGAGCTGTTAGGAAATAAAAACCAGGAAAGTAGTACACAGCAGAAGTATGAAGTTATCTAAAATCATTAACTTCACTAATACCAGCAGGCTGCACAGCAAAAGTATAGATTATTTTATAATCTAGGCAGAGGCCAAAAGGTAGGGAGAAGTTAGATTGGGGTAGGGTGGGAAGTTTCCATTTTAAAAAGAATGTGGACAACCCACCAGGTGCTCACACCTTTAATCCCCAGCATTTTGGGAGGCCAAGGTGGGAGGATCGCTTGAGATCAGGAGTTTGAAACCACCCTGGACAACATAATAAGACCTTATCTTTACGAAAATTTTTTTTTAAATTAGTCAGTATGGTGGTCCTGAGTGTAGTCCCAGCTACTTGGGAGACTGAGACAGGAGGATCCCTTGAGCCCAGGAGGTCGAGGCTGTAGTGAGCTATGATCATGCCACTGCACTCCAGCCTGGGCAACATAGCAAGCAGGTGAGGATGCAGAACAGGAGCTCTCATCATTCACTAATGGGATTGCAAAATGTCACAGTCACTTTGGAAAGCTGTTCGGCAGTTTCTTAAAAGCATACATTTATTATATGGCCCAGCCATTTCACTACTAGAATTGATCCAAGTGAATTGAAAACTTAGGTTCACACAAACCCACACATGACTGTTATAGCCGCTTCATTCATGAGTGCTAAAAACTAGAAATAACCCGGATGTTCTTCAACAGGTGATTGGATGAACGAGCTGTGGATAACCATTTCGTGAGTTTATGCCTACTCAGCAGTAAAAAAGAATGAGCTTTGGTTCACACAACATGCACAAATCTTAAATTCATTTTGCAAGTGAAAGAAGCAAGGCCTAAAAGTCCACATATTGTATGAATCCATTTATACGATATTCTAGAAAAGGCAAAACTATAGGAATGGAAATCAGATAAGTGGTTGCCAGGTTTGGGAAAAGGAGAGTTTACTACAAGGGGCTGCACAGGGAATTTTTAGGACGATGGAGCTGTTCTGTATGCTGCTGTGTGAGGAATATATGACTGCATGCAGTTGTCAAGCATAAGAACTGTATACCACAAAGAGGGATATTTTGGTATGCAAATTTTTAGAAAATGAACCAGGCAGAGAACCCAGGGTGGTATGCAAATTGTGACAAGTAAATCTAATTGTATTATGAATGTATGACATCAACTCACTAAAGGCGATGGGGGAAGAGACTGTTTTAATTAACTATGCAAAACAATGTTTGGATTTGAAATGGTAATATAAAGACACAAAGAATCATATACAAACAATACACTCTA
Source organism: Tarsius wallacei (assembly GCA_963574415.1). Taxonomy (NCBI): domain Eukaryota; kingdom Metazoa; phylum Chordata; class Mammalia; order Primates; family Tarsiidae; genus Tarsius; species Tarsius wallacei. The sequence goes on from CAUYQG010048002.1 coordinate 17,015, forward strand.
GTTGGTAAAATTGTATCTCACAGAGGGATGGGTTAGCAATACTGAAACTACTTTAAGCTGGTGCAGTGGCTCATGCCTGCAATCCCAGCACTTTGGGAGATTGAGGTGGGAGGATCGCTTGAAACCAGGAGTTCAAGATCAGCCTGGGCAACACAGCAAGACCCCCATCTCTACAAAAAAATAAAAAACATGCCGGGCTCGGTGGCTCAGCCTGTAATCCCGTGCCTTTGGGAGGCTGAGGTGAGTGGATTGCCTGAGCCTGCGGGTTCGAGACCCTCCTGGGCAACTTGGCGTGACCTCATCTCTACAATAAATTTAAAAAATCAGCCGGGCGTGGTAGCGCGCGCCTGTAATTCCGGCTACTTGGAAGGCTGAGGCGGAAGGATCGCCAGAGCCCAGCAGGTCAAGGCTGCGGTGGCCGGGAGCGGCCACTGCACTCCAGTCTGGGCAACAGTGAGACTCCAACTCAAAAAAAAAATAAATAAATAAATAAAATAAAATAAATAAAAAACATATCTGGGTATGATGGCATGCATCTGTAGTCCCAGCTACTCTGGAGGTTAAGGAGGGATGATCCCCTGAGCCTAGGAAGTCCAGACTGTGGTGAACTATGATCGTGCCACTGCATTTCAACCTGGGCAACAGAGTGAGACCCTGGCTTTAAAAAAAAAAAAGGAGAGATTTGTATCAAATGTGAGAGTGAAGCTTGTAACTAAGAGGGGATGAAAAATTATGGGATCTCAATTAGAAGTTGTTAAGATAGCCATCACCCAGTGTTGGGAAGTTCAATCTATCAACTGGAGGTCCTGGAAAAACTGTAAGCCAGCTCATGTTTATAAACCAACAGTTGGATACCTCAATAAATCAGTTACACTTAAATTTCTCCTGAGTCGGTCATGATTAATAAATTGTAGATTGTCTCTATTAGATAGGTAAACTTTCTATTTATTTCTAGCTCTAAGATTTTTTTACAAATGATCAATGAAGGACTTTTTATTGAATTGCAATTCTTTTCTTCCCTTTAGAGTTTTGTTTTCTCACTTTAGTTGCCAGAAAATTGTGAGTAATGTCTCATCTCCTACACGCGATAATACTTAATATGAGGACTTTTTTTGAAAAGTAGGACAAGATGAAAAAGTAGACATGAAGATATATGTAAAAGCAGATATAAAAAAAGATAATGAATCCATTGTGATTCATTAGTTAAATATACTGAATTAATTATTCAAACTTTATTATATTGATTCTATCTTCATTTAGAATACTGTTTAGCGTGAAATACAGAGGATTTTGTTTGTCTGTCTTGAGTTGGAGTCTTACTCCATCACCCAGGCTGGAGGGCAGTGGCACGCTCATGGCCACCCCAGCATCGACCTGTTGGGCTCCAGCAATCCTTCCGCCTCAGCCTTCCAAGTAGCCAGAACTACAGGCGCACGCTACCATGCCCAGCTAATTTTTGGATTTATTGTAGAGTTGAGGTCTTGCCAAGTTGCCCAGGCTGTTCTTGAACCCAGGGCTCAGGCAATCCCCTCACCTTAGCCTCCCAAAGTGCTGGGATTACAGGCTTGAGCCCCCATGCCTGGCCAATACAGAGAGATTTTCTAAGTCCCCTCCTTCCCTCTAAAAGCCTGTACTGACTTGCAAATAATTCCAGAAACTCTGAGTCAACATGCTGGTGTCCTGCTCCCTGGGAGTTAGAGGAAAGTGGAAAGAAACAGGCCTCTCTCTCCTCTTGCCAACCATATCCTTCAGCATTTCCAACTCCAGGCTGAGAAGGTAGCTATGCATTTCTACCCTTAAGAGTTGGAATCATTTTAGAAGAATATGGCAACATAGCCAGAGCTTTAACCGTTCCCTCCCATCTCCAGTGCTTCTGTGATCCTCCAGGGGATATGGAAGGACCCTGAGGCCCTTCATAAGACAGCAATCTCCCAGGTAGGGCCAGCTTCATGGTGTGCAACCCGTGTAGTTGCATAGGATCTAACACTCAGAAGGCCCCCACACTTGGCTCAATGTTCTGCTATTACCATCTTGACATTTTTAACTTTGAAAGAAATTCACATCTTTGAACTCATATTTGGTCAATGAAGTCTGCTGGGACAATAGAGAAGGCATGTGGGAAGATAAGATACCCATAATATGCATGTCTGTCACGCACTGCCTTGCATTCACATAGAGCGTTGGCAGTGCCCCAAGAGTGGCAAAGTCGGGTGGCTCAGAGTGGTTACGAGGTAAGCATGTTGGATCTACAACTGAGTAAGCAGGGTCACTGGCAATCCCCAGAGGCCAATGTTTTGAATTCAAACCAGAACTTGCTAGGATGGGGTAGACCTGAAATTTTAAAAAACAAACAAAAAAACAGAACTTGCTTTGAACAAGGAAAGAAGTCAATGGTGTTTTAAGAAACCAATCAGACCTATCATTGTCTTTCTTACCTGGGTTACTTCCCTCTATTAGTTAGCTACTTATGCTGAAAATAACACAATGGCAAGAAAGGGAGAAAAGGGCAATTCATAGTTCCTCTTCTGCTGTCTTCCCTTACTCATCAGCAAGTTGAAGGTGGATAGTATTAGTGGGATGTGCATGAAGTGTCAAGGAGTGGAGTTAAAACAGTTGAGTTAGTTGTGTGCGGTGTTTCTGCTGTCCTGGTAAGAATGAAATACAGTCAAGTCTTGTTATTAGAGGTAATTATGTTCTATAGAAATCACTAAGAACACTGAATTAGTGAAACTTTTTCTCCAGGGGAAATACAGGGCTGGGTTCCTGTCAGCTTCTGGTCACAACTTTTTTTTGTCAGTTGATCAATACATACCTTCTTTTATGTGCGTTTCCACTTAAAGGCATAATATAGTATACCTTATATAATACAGAGGATGCCAAAAAAATGAATACACATTTTAAGGAAGGAAAAAAATGTTTTTAAAGTTGTAATACTCTACCGACAGAGTGAGACTCCAACTCAAAAATAAAAATAAGTAAAAAATAAAGTTGTAATACTCAATATATACTGATAACAAAAGATGAAAACAAATCATGTTTGACTTCTGCAATTACAAGAGGTGCTCAAAATGGTTATCATCAGCATCTAGACACTTTGATTATGGCGAACTAAAAGTAATACATAGATAACATCTCTTAAAATATGTATACAGGCCGGGCTCGGTGGCTCACACCTATAATCCCAGCACTTTGGGAGGCTGAGGCGGAAGGATCACCTGAGCCCAGCAGGTTGAGACTGTAGTGGCTGTGAGCATGCCACTGCACTCTAGCCTGGGCAACAGAGTGAGACTCCAAGTCAAAAAAAAATGTATACATATTTTGGCCCTCTTGGTATATATTGTTGATTCCTTAACACTGAATTCATGACTAATAGTGTTATGACTCACACCTGAACAGAGCTTATCTAACACATGTATTTTCTCCATAAGACACATCACAGCCTCCTTGCACTTAGGAATACCAGACGACAAGCACTTCAGCAGCACACTCAGGGGCCATGTGAAACACTGAAATTGCCTGAGTGTGGTGTTTCATGCCTATAGTCTCAGTACTTTGGGAGGCTGAGGTGGAAGGATCGCTTGAGCCCAGAAGTTTGAGACCAGTCTGGGCAACATAGTGAGACTTTGTTTCTACAATAAATCAAAATATTAGCTGGGCATGGTGGCACACGCCTGTAGTCCCAGCTACTAGGGAGGTTCAGCAGCTGAGGGTACTCAGAAGGATCAACAGAGCCCAGGAGTTCGAGGCTGCAGTGAGCTGTGATTGTGCCACTGCAGCCTGGGTGACAGAGTAAGACCGCAACTGGAAGGAAGGAAGGAAGGAAGGAAGGAAGGAAGGAAGGAAACACTGAAATTACTAAGAAAAACACAAAATTCAAAAACTTGGCAATACAAAGGCTACAAGAAAGACTGCTTACAGTATGAGAACTGAAACAAGGAAGCAGAGAAAGCTTTGCCTTGTTCAGCCTTAGGTGGGAACATGCATGTGGCTCAATTCAAAGTTTTCCTGCTCTGCATATGCACACGTTCATGAATGATTAAAAGTGCCTAGAGTATTGATTTTGGGGTTACAAAGCAATTTCAGCAAGTAGAATAATTTGCACATGCAGAATCTATGAATAGTGAGATCAACTGCATGTACATATATATAAGCTACACAATTTTAAAAATTGCGGAATTTTGGTGAGTCCACATATGAGTTAAATACTGTTATATTTGCATTTAAAGCTGGTATTGCACAATATGAGCATGGATGGTAACATTCATGCTATTTATTTGTTTGTTTGCTTAAAAGTTGGCGTCTCACTTTGTCGCCCAAGCTGGAGTGCAGTGGCACAATCACAGCTACCACAGCCTCAACCTCCTGGGCTCATGGGATCCTGTCTCCTTATACCCCTGAGTAGCTGGGACTACAGGTGCATGCCACCACACCTAGCTAAGACTTTTATTTTGTTATAGAGATGGGGTCTTGCTACGTTGTCTCGCACTCCCGGGCTCAAGCGATCCTCCCACCACAGGTTCCTAAAGTGCTGGGATTACAGGTATGAACCACTATGCCTGGCCACAGATCTCTCCTTACTTGACCACTGGACTCAGGCAATCATCTCACCTCAGCCTCCCAAAATGCTGGAAATACAGGTGTGAGCCATAACGCCCAGCATAATGCTGACAATTTCAAATGTTAACTTTTCTTTACCTAGAATGCCATTAAACAGTAAATTAAAAAAAAAAAAAATAAACACTATGACAAGAGAGAGACTAAAAGAAAGGGAAAAGCTTTATATTTTAGCATCTTTCACAGTGTTTTTCTTTTTCTGTTTTTTGAACAACGCGTTCCACATTTTCATTTTGCATCAGACCCCACATGTGATGTAGCTAGCCCTGTTCCCATGGAGCTGTCTTCCCCGCCCTCAGGTTTATGTGCTTACCTGAGCCTCTTCTCAGGAATATGGACAACTGCCCTCTCCACTCCCACCAAGGAAAACACACCCCTGAGAAGGTGAGAACCAGAAGAACTCTTGCTCCCTCCATCCTTCACACCCCTCCAGCACACTGTGTCCCAAGTTTATGTTTTGCAGTCTTGAGTGTCAGCTGGAGTGTCAGTCCAAAGTAAACTGGACAATGGCTCCCTCTTGTAAGAACCTTTGTGATTATGTTTTGCCCACTTTGATAATGCAGGATAATCTCCCCATCTCAAGACCCTTAATCATATCTGTATTTTACTATGCAAGGTACCATATTCACAGGTTCCAGGGATTAGGACGTGAACATCTTTGGGTGGGAGGAGCATTTTTATCTACCACAACCACATAATTTAATATATCTGAAGATAGAAGAACATGGTAGTATCTGAAGCCCTGTTGTAAGATTCAGAGGAGTAAAAAGGTATGTGCAAGCCGGGCTTGGTGGCTCAGCCTGTAATCCCGCGCCTTGGGAGGCTGAGGTGAGTGGATTGCCTGAGCCCGTGGGTTCGAGACCCGCCTGGGCAGGCGAAACCTCATCTCTACAATAAAAAAAAAAAAAAAAAAATTAGCCGGCCGTGGTAGCGCATGCCTGTAGTTCCGGCTACTTGGAAGGCTGAGGTGGAAGGATCGCCGGAGCCCAGCAGGTCGAGGCTGCGGTGGCCGGGAGCGGCCACTGCACTCCAGTCTGGGCGACGGAGTGAGACACCAACTCAAAAAAAAAAAAAAAAAAAAGATAAGTGCATACATAGATGCACGCGCATGTGCGCGCACACACACACACACACACATACACATCTGGGTTTAAAAAAAAAAGGGAGTTGAAAGAAGTCTGCTAGGCCTGGAACTAGCAGCCTGGAATATTCATTGGTTTCCTGATATGCTTACTTAGATTGTGTATCAGATATGGCCTTAATTTAAGGGAAGTGTTTCTTCCTTGGAAGTCACAGCAAACATCAAAGCAGAAGCCAGTCATACAGAGTCATGAAGGGAGATCCCAGGCAGGCATCAGGAAAGGTCTCTAGTTGGCTAAATAAATACAAAATTCATAGATAAGCTGCACCTTGAAGCGAGACTCTCTGACAAAAGCTTGGGTTTGTCTTAGCTGTCCTAGAGACCTGTCTCTCTGTAATTACTCAGAGAAAAGTGTTGATGCCTTTAAATATAATTGTCTGTTTTTCCTTTCAGTTCCACCCACTTTACCTTCGTGAGTTTTGAAGCTCTATTGTTAGTTGCATGCACATTTAGGATGGTTATGTCTTCTTGGTGAATTGACTCCTTTGTCATTACTTAATGTCCCTCTCTATTGCTAGAAATATTCTTTGTTCTGAAGTCTGCTTTATCTGACAATAATATAGTCACTCCTGCTTACATGCTTTCACTTTAAAAATGTTTAAAAGTTTTTATTTTGAAATAATTTTAGACTTACAGAAAAGTTGCAACAATAATTTAGAGATTTCCCATATATACTTCACCAAATATCCCCTAGTGTTAACATCTTACATAATTATAGGCTGATCAAAACTAAGAAATTAACATTAGTATACTTTTTTAGCTAAACAATAAAACTAACTGGAATTTTACTAGCTTTTCACCAATACACTTTTTCTGTTTCAGGATCCAGTCCAGGGTCCCACATATTTAATTGTATGTCTTCTTAGTCTCCTCCAATCTATGGCAGTTCCTCATTCTTACCTTGTCTTTCATGACCTTGACACTTTTGAAGAGTACCTGCCAGGTATTTTGTAAAATATTCCCCAATATACGTTTGTCTGATGTTTTCTTATTATTGGAATCAGGTTATGAATTTTTGGCAAGAATACTGCATAATGTGCTTTTCTCAGCACATTGTATCAGCAGGTAGTTGATGTCAGTATGTGTCATTATTGGTGTTTTTAAATTTGATCACTTGATTAAGGTGGTATCTGCAAGATTTCTCCACTGTAATGGTACTATTTTCTTCTTTGTAATAAAATAAACATCTGGAGGGAGATACCTTGAGACTATAAAAATACCCAGTTTCTCCTCACATTTTCTCCCAGTAATTTTAGCATCCATGGATAGATCTTGCCTGCAACAAATATTTTTATTTCCCTCATTCCTTCTACATTTGTTAATTGAAATTATTTAAGGAAGAACTGTTCCTCACTAGCTTTCTTTTTTATTGTTGTTTGCACGGTATCTCTTTTTCCATCTTTTACTTTAAATATGTCTTTGTCTTTATATTTAGAATGGATTTCTTGTAGATAGCATATATTTTAGTATTTTTAAAAAATCATTTGCTGAAGTGAATTTCAAATAACATAAAATTAACTATTTTATGGTGAACAAATTGTGGTATTCAGCACAATTTGAATGTTGTGCAACCACGATGTAGTCTTTTTTAAATTCAATCTAACAATCTATTCCTTTTCACTGATGTGTTTAGACCGTTTATATGTAATATAATAATTGATATAATTGGATTTAGGTCTAATTTATTCCCTGCTTTTCTCTCTTTGTCTTTTGTTGCTTTTGTTCCAACTCTCCTTTCTTTTTTATTGTTTGAATACTTTTATTATATTATTTTAATTTATGTTTTGCTTTGTTGCTATATCTTTTTGGATTATAGGAAATGGCTATATCTTTTTGGATGATAGGAAATGAAATATATGTACCTATCCTTTCACAGTTTACTCAGAATTAATATTTTGTTACCTCAAGTAATATGTAGAAGTTTTAATCCATATAGGCCTCTTTATCCTTCCTCTTTTATATTATATTTATCACATGTATCATATATATAGCAATCCCAACTTGCCTGTTGAGGATATGTTCCAAGACCCCCAGTGGATGCCTAAAACCATGGACAGTACCAAACCCTATATATTCTATGCTTTTTTCCTACACATACATACTATGATAAAGTTTAACTAATAAGCTAGGCACAGTAAGAGATTAACAGCAGTAATTAATAATAAAATAGAAAAATTATAACAATATAGTTATAATAGCTGCTTTAAAGTCTGTCAGATAATTCCAACACCTGGAATTATTGGGGTCATGGCATGCTAAATTTAAATTGCCTCTGAAACATCCAACTGGAGAATCCTATAGGCAGTTGGACAGAGATCTGGATCAGAGATACGATCTAAGAGTCACCACATATTACTGTAATTCATAGTTGGAACCATGAAAATGGATGAAGCAACCCAGGGAGAGAATGTAGAGTGAGAAAACATGAGGGTTGAGGAATCCTGGGGAACATCAATAAGTGAAGCATAGAGAAAGAGGAATCTGATGAGAATCTCAAGAATGAGCAGCCAGAGAGTTTGAAAAAAGCAAGATAGAATTTCATCTTTTAAACCAAGGGAGGAGAATTTAAAGAAAGAATATGATAGTGAATGGGGCCAAATGATTGCATAATGATTTGGACTAAGACAGACTTGGATTTAAAGCCTGGCTTTCGGCCGGACTCGGTGGTTCAGCCTGTAATTCCAGCACTTTGGGAGGCCGAGGCGAGTGGATTGCCTGAGCTCATGGGTTCGAGACAAGCCCGGGCAACTTGGTGAGATCTCCTCTCTACAATAAATTAGAAATTAGCCGGGTGCAGTAGCGTGCTCCTGTAGTTCCAGCTACTTGGAAGGCTGAGGCAGAAGGATTGCTAGAGCCCAGCAGGTCGACACTGGGGTGGCTGTGAGTGTGCCACTGCACTCCAGACTGGAGGATGGAGTGAGACTCCAACTCAAAAAAAAAAAGTAAATAAATAAAATCTGGCTTTGCTTCTTATCAGCAATGATACCTTGAACAAGTCATTAGAATTTTATAAACATTTGGAAAAAGGGGTTAATAATCATACCTAACTTAAAGAGTTGTTGTGTGGATTAAATTGGATAATGTGTATAAAGGTGTTATCACAGGGCCTGAAACATTATAACCTCTCAGTAAATACTGGCTAATAATAATATTAAGAAAGATAAACACTGAAAAGGGTTGATTCCGTTTAAAACTAATGATTCCATCACTGTAATTTCAGAGAAGCCATGAGACAATAAATCCAAATGAAATAGACTGAAGAGTATAAGAGAGGTAAAAAAGTAGTCAAAAAGTTTGGAAGCAAGATGAGAAAGTAGAATCAAAAGATTGAGCATAAAGCTCCTTCCCCTTTTGTAACAGATGAAGAGTCATGTATATTACTAGGCTTTGGTGAACAACTAGAGAGGGATAAATGAAAGATATAAGAGACAGGGGATAACGACTACCCTTTGATGCTTCCATTGACTCTTTACTGTAGTCACTACCGTCCAACATCTCCCCTAGTTGAGCCCTTCTGAAACACAACTCTGCAAATAACACATCCTCTACCTTTCTATATCTACTCCAAAGCCTTCAAGAAATTCTCATTGTCAATGCAATATGATTCAAACACCTTCCCAACATCCAAGGCCCTCCACAATCTGATTCAAACCTACCTTTACAAAATTCTGTCTTCCTATAACTGTGAGCTCTTCTCCATCTGAATTTCTCTCCTCATCCCTTCAAGGATCTCCCAAATATAGTCCCTTTCCTCATCCTCATTTATCCCTCACCCCTGCCCATTTGAAGGTCAAGCTCAAGTCTCACCCCCTTCAGAAAGTACTTCCAGAAACCCCACAGTTTTCAGTGACCATCTCCTCCTTTCTAACTCTCCTAGAACTAAGGCGAAGTTGCAGAAAAGTCCATGAGTTAATTTGTTGTTGTTGTTTTATTTGAATCAGCTGCCAAATTTACAAATCAGAAATTTTCACTTTAAAATCGGAATATCTAGCTTTTATTGAGAAATCAGAAGTCATGCCAACACTGGGTCCACATTCCCCCTTGACAAGACTGGGCTGGAGTTGAGTGGTAATGACTGGCCCTTAGCTAAGACATGCACTCTCCAGTTGTATTCATACACCTGGCACACCATACTCATATATACATGTGCCTGACTCATTTAAGCATTTGAATTTGTAACCCCAGGTTTAAGACATAGCTTGACACTTGGTATATGCTTTCTGATCATTATTTATCTTTATATTTATCATAACTTCCAGAAAAACTCTAAGTTCCATATGGGCCAGAAAGCACATATTTTGCCTATTTGGAATTTCCTACAATGCTTAGTACATTACTTAGTATAAGGTAGATTATGATGATGATAATGAGAACCTAGTGTGTTCTTTTTCATAATGAATCCATCACCCAACAAAACCACAGGTACCCCATCTTATGGTTTGAATGTGTCCTCCAAATTAATGTTGAAAACGTAACTCCCAATGCGATAGTCTTGGGAGGTGAGGCCAATAAGAAGTGATTGAGTCATGAAAATTAAGCCCTCATGAATGGATGAATGTGGTTATTTGGGGAGTGGATTAGTTATCTCCAGAGCAGGATGTTATAAAAGGGAGTCTGGGCCGGGCTCGGTGGCTCAACCTGTAATCCCAGCACTTTGGGAGGCCGAGGTGAGTGAATTGTCTGAGCCTGCGGGTTAGGGACCAGCCCAGGTAACTTGGTGAGACCTCGTCTCTACAATAAATCAAAACTTAACTGGGAATGGTAGCGTGCACCTGTAGTTCCAGCTACTTGGCAGAAGGACCACTGGAGCCCAGCAGGTCGAGGCTGCAGTGGCCGAGAGGCATGCCACTGCTCTCCAGCCTGGGTGACAGAGTGAGACTCCAACTCAAAAAAAAAAAATAGGGAGTCTTCCCCATGTGCTTTCTCACTCACATGCTCCCTTCTGCTTCTTCTGCCTTCCACCCTTCCACCATGGGATGAAACTTGCCAGATGCTTGTGCCATGCTCTTGGACTCCCCAGCCTCCAGAACTGCGAGCTAAATAAACGTCTTTTCTTTATAAATTACCCAGTCTAGCCGGGCTCGGTGGCTCAGCCTGTAATCCCACACTTGGGGAGGCTGAGGTGAGTGGATTGCCTGAACCCGAGGGTTTGAGACCCGCCTGGGCAACTTGGCGAGACCTCATCTCTACAATGAATCAAAAAATCAGCTGGGCATGGTAGTGCGTGCCTGTAATTCTGGCTACTTGGAAGGTTGAGGCAGAAGGATCACTGGTGCCCAGCAGGTTGAGGCTGTGGTGGCCAGGAGTGGCCACTGCACTCCAGTATGGGCGACAGAGTGAGACTCCAACTCAAAAAAAATTAAAAAATAGAAAAAAATAAAAAATAAATTACCCAGTCTGTGGTATTCTGATATAGCAACAGAAAATGGACCAAGATACCTCATTCCAGAATTAAAATACAGTAAGTCCTCAATGTCATCAATAGGTTCATGGAAACTGTGACTTTAAGCAAAACCATATATAACAAAACCAGTTTACCGCAGACTAATTGATATAAACAAGAGTTAAGGACCAGGTGTGGTAGCTTATACCTATAATTCCAGCATTTTGGGAGGTGGAGGCAAGAGGATCACCTGAGTCCAGGGGTTTGAGACCAGCCTGGGCAACATAGCAAGACCTTGTCTCTTCAATAAATTAAAAAATTAGCCAGATGTGGTGGCACGTACCTGTAGTTCCAGCTACTTGGAAGCCTGAGGCAGAAGGATCACCTGAGCCCAGCAGGTGAGGCTATGGTAGCTGTAATCGTGCCACTGTACTCCAGCCTGGGCAACAGAGTGAGACTCTGACTCAAAAAAAAAAAAAAAAGAGTTACAGTCCTGTGACATATTTCTGGTCACAAAAGCATTATCAAACTTCTAAATAAAGACCAAAACATTTTAAATATTAAATGCTGAAATAAATGTGGTCTGTACATACATTTAAGAAAGATTCATAAAAATAAGCAAACCCATTATTTACCTAATTATTCCAATTCAGGGTCTTAGATGGATGGATCTTATCCCAGCCAGGCAGGAACCAAACCTGGAGAGGATACCATCCCATTGCAGGGTACACACACACACACATACACACACACACACACACACACACACATTCACACACCTATACTCACACACACACACACCTATACTCACTGAGACTGAGACCATTTAGACCCATCAGTTCACCTAATTTGCACATCTTTGGGATGTGGGAGAAAACCAGAGTACCTGGAGAAAATTTACACAAACATATAATGAACATGCAAACTCCACACAGACAGTTGCCCCAGCCAGGAATCTTTTTTTTTTCTCATCAATATTATAACAAAATGACTTTGAGTTTAATGGTGTTTTCTGTATCAAGAAAAATATTCTATATGATACCAGCCCAAGTCTTACAGTTAGAGCAAGAAGTTTAAAACATATCAGTTGTAGGTTGGGTATAGTGGCTCATACCTATAATTCCAGCACTATGGGAGGCCGAGGCGGAAGGCTTACTTGAGTCCGGAAGTTTGAAACAAGCCTGGGCAATATAGTGAGAACTCATCTCTACAAAAAATAAAAAAAAATAGCTGAACATGGTGGCGCATGCCTGTAGTCTCATCTGCTCAGAAGTCTGATGCAGGAGGATTGCTTCAGTCTGGAATTTGAGGCTGTGGTGAGCCACAACTGGGCCACTGCATTCCATCCTGGGTGACAGAGTGAGAACCCAAATCAAGCAAAGATATAGATATAGGTATAGATATACATATACATATACATATACATATATAGATCAATTGTAGTTAGTGTATTGTGACTCCTGCCCAAAGCTCCTTGCTAGAATGCTCTCTTGGTCTCTATCTTCCCAGTCATGTCAGATAGCTGAGACACAAAGGCAGGGATAAAAAGAGGCAAGATGATGGATAGCGGTGATGAGCACTGGGCTGGGGAGGGGAGTAGCTAGTCACATGGCAGTTCCCCTCTCACTTCATTCGCTAATGTGGGGGAACACAAACAGAGGGCTATTCCCAACCTGTGGAGTCTACTGAGTTGACTAGAGTTTCAAGGTGAGGGATACAGGATTCGAATGCACATCATATGACTCCATGGTCAACACATCCCACCACCACCCAACAAGAGGAGGCTCTACCAAGAAATTAATGAAGCTTAACCTTCAGGGCCTCTTACTTGCACAAACTCCCTTCAGGGCTCTGGGCAAGGCCTCAGCAATGTGGCCATTATACAATTTGAAAACGTAAGATTGTAATAGCAATGGTTAAGAACCTTGTTTCATTTCACTCAGATGTTCTCTTTGATATCTTCCTCTCACTGGGCATTTTGGGATCTAAAAGTTCCCAAAGTTGAGTTGGTATACAATTATTTGGGGTTATGTTTATGTGGTTTATACTCACTTTCCTTTTTTTTTTTTTTGGAGTTGGAGTCTCACTCTGTCGCCCAGACTGGAGTGCAGTGGCACGCTCCCAGCCACCGCAGCCTCGACCTGCTGGGCTCTGGCAATCCTTCCGCCTCAGCCTTCCAAGTAGCCAGAACTACGGACACACGCTACCATGCCTGGCTAATTTTTTTTGATTTATTGTAGAGATGAGGTCTCGCCAAGTTGCCCAGGTAGGTCTCGAACTCACAGGCTCAGGCAATCCACTCGCCTTGGCCTCCCAAAGTGCTGGGATTACAGGCTGAGCCACCAAGCCCGGCTATACTTACAAGTATAGAAATGGTTTTCAAGAATATCCCTATGACTCACTCTGTTGACTCATATGGCATTATGACCCCAAGTTGTAGGATCAAAGGTCAGATCTTGATATAAAGCTGCCCTACGACACCTAACACCAGCAGAACGTAGACTGTGAAGGAAAGACAAGGTTTGAAAGTATGGAGCCAGAAGCTAGTCCGTGGAAAATTTTTCATACATGTCAAATTGTGAGTGGAGGAATCAGTTATTTATTTATTTATTTTGAGTTGGAGTCTCACTCTGTCACCCAGGCTGAAGGGCAGTGGCACGCTCCTGGCCACCGCAGCCTCGACCTGCTGGGTTGAGATGATCCTTCCACCTCAGCCTTCCAAGGAGACAGAACTACAGGCGCGCACTACCACGCCCGGCTAATTTTTGATTTATTGTAGAGACGAGGTCTCACCAAGTTGCCCGGGTGGGTCTTGAACCCGCAGGCTCAGGCAGTCCTCTCGCCTCGGCCTCCCAAAGTGCTGGGATTACAGGCTGAGCCACTGAGCCCAGCTGTGGAGTCAGTTATTAACAGCTGGGAGGGTAGCAAGCCTCCAAGATAGACCCCAATGATCTCTGCCTCCTGTTGTCGTGCCACTGTTTAGTCCCCTCCCACATTATGTCAGTGTTGATCTGCATGGTCAACAATATACAGAAGAAATGATAGCATGTCATTTGCAAGGGTTTGTCAAAAAGGCAGTGCAGCTCACAGCATCTGTCTTGGTGTCTCTCTCTCTTCGCTTACTCTGGGGGAAGCCTGCTGCCCATATCTGGGCAGCCCTATGGAAAGGCCCACAGGTGAGAAACTGAGGTCATCTCCTATTAACAGTTATATATGAGTTGACTCGGAAATGTATCCTCCAGACCCAGTCAAGCCTTCAGATGACTGCAGCATTGGCCAACAACTTGGATGCAAACTCACGAGAGACTCTGAACAGAATCACCCAGCCAAACTACTCCTGATTTCCTGTCCCACAGAAACAGTGAGATAAGTAAATTTGGGGGTGCAATTTCTTATATATTAATAGATAACTAATACATTTCATTAAAATGGTAGTTCTCTCCTGGTCAAGGATGTATTAAGTAATTCAGTAATAATTTAGTAAAGTCTTAGTGGGTATATATAGATGAAACTTGACAGAAGCCATCCCAAATTTGACAACAATCTTACAATTGGCATGACATTACCAGTACGTTGTGAAAGTTAAGGAAGTTTTTCTGAAGTATCATTGATAAAATTAATTTTAGTAAAGATGTTAGAGGAGAGATTGAGTTTTTATTTTCTTTGTAGAATATATCACAAAATATAAATGAAGTGGCAATCAAAGAGTATGTAGCCATATGTATAGAAAAAAGTGTTATAGAGGATTATAGTAATATGTCAGTTTATTGGTAAAATTTTTTTTTTTTTTTTTTGAGTTGGATTCTCACTCCGTCACCCAGACTGGAGTGCAGTGGCCACTTTCGGCCACCGCAGCCTCGACCTGCTGGGCTCCAGCGATCCTTCTGCCTCAGCCTTCCAAGGAGCTGGAACTACAGGTGCGCGCTACCACGCCCGGCTAATTTTTTTAATTTATTGTAGAGATGAGGTCTCACCAAGTTGCCCAGGCGGGTCTCGAACCCGCAGGCTCAAGCAATCCCAAAGCCTCCCAAAGCGCTGGGATTACAGGCTGAGCAACTGAGCCCAGCTGGTAAAATTTTTTTAAAAACTTATTTAGAGACAGGGTCTCACACTGTAGTCCAGGCTGAAGCTTGGTTGTACAATCGTAGCTCACTGCAGCCTCAAACTCCTAGGCTCAAACAATCTTCTGTCTCAGTCTCCCAAGTAGCTGGAACTAAAAGTGTGAGTTTGGCTATGGGTAAAAATATTATAACCTTTTTTTTTAAGTTTGCAATGTATGTGACACAAAGTATTCATTTTGAGTTGGAGTCTCACTCTGTTGCCCAGGCTGGAGTGCAGTAGCATGCTTACCACCACCACAGCCTGGAACTGCTGGGGTCAGACGATCCTTTCACCTCAGCCTTCCAAGTAGCTGGAACCACAGGTGTGCACCACCATACCTGGCTAATTTTTTGATTTATTGTAAAGATGAGGTTTTGTCAAATTGCCCAGGCTGGTCTCGAACCCCTAGACTCAAGCAATCCTCTTGCCTCCACCTCTCAAAGTGCTGGGATTACAGGTGTGAGCCACCATACCCGGCCACAAAGTTTTGTATTGTTTTTATTTTTTGAATTGGAGTCTCACTCTGTCGCCCAGTCTGGAGTGCAGTGGTCACCGCAGCCTCGACCTGCTGGTCTCTGTCGATCCTTCTGCCTCAGCCTTCCGAGTAGCCAGAATTACAGGCTAGAATTACAAAATTACAGAATTACAGAATTACAGGCGCGTGCTACCACGCGCCTGTATTGTAGAGATGAGGTCTCACCAAGTTGCCCAGGAGGGTCTCGAACCCGCGGGCTCAGGCAATCCACTCACTTCAGGCTCCCAAGGCGCGGGATTACAGGCTGAGCCACCAAGCCCGGCTCAAAGTATTTTTTAAATGTGTATTTTGTTGTGAGTTCCTTTCCTAGTCTAAGTAAATATTCTTTCAAACTTAATTTTGTCTCAACAATTTTGCATTCTTTTTCATGAGGGCTCTACAAAACCTTTGCTCTCAAAGCAAAAACACCCTGAACATCCTAAAAGGTTTTGTCACTCACTGAAGAGGTCTACAGACTGTTTAAAATTCATCTAGAATTTGAGGTGCAGCATGGATAGGGGGCATCTGGTATTGTGCCTGTGGTCTAGATCCTTTTTACCCTTTTATAACAGGCAAAAGGCAAACCCAGCCCCACCCCTGAGAGCTCTATGTGCGTATGTTGGGTTTGGGGGTGCTGGGATGTAGACTCTCCTGACTTTCAGCCTTCCCTCTTTCCAACAGTCTCAAGCTTTTAACTTCTGCCCTCTTCAAGGTCCCTATTACCCTATTATTTTTCTTCCCATCCTTGGGAGCGACTAATGGAAACTGAAACATGATCATTTCCATCAACAAGAAACTGGTCAAACAAACTGCAAAAAGAGCCTTGCAGAGAGTGGGATGGGAGCTGTGAATAAGAATGTGGTAGGAGCTGGGCTCGGTGGCTCAGCCTGTAATCCCGCGGATTGCCTGAGCCCGCGGGTTCGAGACCCGCCTGGGCAACTTGGCGAGACCTCATCTCTACAATAAATCAAAAATCAGCCGGGCATGGTAGCGCGTGCCTGTAATTCCGGCTACTCGGAAGGCTGAGGCAGAAGGATCACCGGAGCCCAGCGGGTCGAGGCTGCGGTGGCCGGGAACGGCCACTGCACTCCAGTCTGGGCGACAGAGTGAGAATCCAACTAAAAAAAAAAAAAAAAAAAAAATGTGGTAGGTCTCTAAACACTAACGATCATTAAAAGATTGTTGTCAAATTTGGGATGGCTTCTGTCAAGTTTCA
>CAUYQG010048003.1:0-25910 GCA_963574415.1 Tarsius wallacei
ATGGAAGGCCCTGGGTCTGAAAAAGAAGTGTCTGTGAAGAAGAGAAGATGCCTCAGTGAGGTCCTGGGATCTTCCAGTTGAGACTTTCAACCTTGAGGAGGGGCCAGAAAGCCACCAGGAAGGTAGAAACAACACTGGAGAGTGCTGGGGCTGGGGGGGGGGGGTCTCAGAAGAAAGGAGAAGGGGACAGTGAAGGGGGAGGTGGTCCTCCACTCCAGATAGGATGCTGCTGAGACATTCAGTAAGGTGAGAGCAGAGAAGCCACTGCTGGACTCAGCTAGATTGAGGGCAATGGCAATCTTGACAAGAGCTGTTTTGGAGGAATCACAGAGGGTGAAGCTTATTTGGAACAAGAATGAAGAGTGATCCAACAAGGGCCACCAAGATGCCTACCATTCAATACTGGCTGCCCCCATTTGTGGCATCGGCTCTGCTACTTCTGGAAGCTGAATGTTGGGGTCACACTCACTGCGTCCAGAAAGAATCTCTCCTGCCTTTGTTCTTGATATCTCTACTGTTGGTCAGTTCTCAAAATCCTAGGCCATGAGCCCATCAGAAAAAGTTGTTTTGGAGGGTAGAAACAACCCAAGAGTCCATTGACAGATGAAGGCATAGGCAAAATGTGATGTATCTGTACAATGAAATATTATCCGCCATAAGAAAATATTATGTTCTAAAGCATGATATCACAGTGATGAACCTGGGGAACATCATGCTAAGTGAAGTAAGCCAGTCACAAAAGAACAAATATTATTGGGTTTCACTTATGAAACATCTAGAATAGGCAAATCCACAGAGACAGACGTAGATTAGAGATTACCAGAGGGGAAGGGAGAAATAGGGAGTTATTGCTTAATGGGTGCAGAGTTTCTGTTTGGGGCGATGAAAAATTTTGGAAATGGTGGTGGTGGTTGAACAACACTGTCAATGTAATTAATGCCACTTAAAATGATTAAAGTGGCCAATTTTATGTGATATATATTTTACCACAATTTTTTAAATTCAAAGAAAAGAAAGAAATGTCCCCTTTGGAAATCCCTTCCATTTTAAGAGGATGGCATAAGAGAGTTGGAATGTTATGTTGCCTCCTCAGATCTTCTAGAGGAGGAAGCCTCCAAAATCATATCTAATGATTACCATGATAAATCATCTTAGGTGCAGATATGATTAAGAACATAATGACTATGAAGAAAGTTTTTTGGGGAAAAAAGAGCTTTCTAAAACATTTTGTTGTCACTAAATTAAACTTCTGAGCAGCACATTTTACAGGTCAGCCTTAGGAAGACAATCTCATACACTTGTGAGTCTGGGGAGGTGAAACTATAGTTGAAAAGTTTGTCAGGATGATTGATGAGCTGTTAACTACATGGAGTAGCTGAAGTCAAAGGATTCTTGAGATTTTTCCCCTCAAACTACTAATCTTAGACACAGAATTTCTTCTAGAAATGCATTTCTTTTTTGTTTTTCCTGAGTCAGGGTCTCACTCTGATCCCCAGGCTGTGGAGTTCAGTAGCACAATCACAACTCACCACAGCCTCGACCTCCTGAGCCCAAGAAATCCTCCTTCCTCAGCCTCCTGAGTAGCTGGGACTATAAGCATGCACCACCACACCCAACTGATTTTTTTTTTACTTTTTTGTAGAGGCAAGATCTTGCAATGTTGCCCATGCTGGTCTCAAACTCCTGGGCTCAAGCCATCCTCCTGCCTCAGCCTCCTAATGTGCTGGAATTACAGTCGTGAGTCACCACCTGGCCTTAGAAAATGCATTTCTGAAAATCTTTTTTACTAGCTACATTCTGCTGTTGTGCCCAAGAAGACTACTGGAATTATTAAATTGGCCTGATGAGAAGGAATGTTTTTTCACACCTCAAGTGAGCAGTATGGAAAACACAAGTGCAATATAGCAGCTGGAAGTGTTGACAAATAATTGTGCTTGCAGCATAATGTCAAGCATTGAAAAATTGACTACTAAAATCTGAAGTAAAAAAAAAAAGCTCTAACAATGATTCTTTTTGAAAAAAGATGGACAGCCAAGTATGTATAAATGACACTTCAGTTATACCAGGCTCTTGAAAGCACTTTTCATAGAAAGTACCCCCTGCCTGCTAGTTGTCATCCTCACTCAACAGCAGAGCTTTGTGGGGAATAAGGACCCAGTGTGATCCTTCCAGTTCATCATTCCAAATAAAGGCCTCCTGATGGAGAGTGGAGAGTCAGACCTGCCAGTAGTGGTACTTCCCTAACGCTATCATATTCTTCTGTCTTCAGGAGCCTCCATCGTTGGTGTGAACTGCCACTTTGACCCCACGATTAGTCTACAGACGGTGAGGCTCATGAAAGAGGGCTTGGAGGCTGCCCGGTTGAAAGCTCACCTGATGAGCCAGCCCTTGGCCTACCACACTCCTGACTGCAACAAACAGGGGTTTATCGACCTCCCCGAGTTCCCCTTTGGTAAGAAAGACATTGTATAGTCTCAGTAGCTTTGGTTGATAAATTTCAAATAAATCTACACCAGAGATCCTTTGTCATAGTAAAGAGATGGCTGCGTATCTCCTCATCTCTTATCCCTAGTTTCTGTCCCTGCAGCTCCAACCCCCTTGAAAATATACAGTGTAAAAGGGAAAGATGGGCCCAGCCAGCAAAAAAGACCTCTGGACTTAAAGATGAAATCAGAGGTGTATCAGTATCTATGTAGACAACCAGTTAGTCATACTTGTAGGCTGGTGTGAGGGTCGCCCTACTGGGAGAAATCGGCAGAGATCAGTTTCTGATTCTAGCTCTGTTGCTGAGTCACATGTGTCCTTAGGAAGATCCTCGAATTCCTCTAGATCTCAATTTCCAAAAATAAATAAATAAATAAATAAGAAGTTTAGGCCAGTTATCTCCAAGGTCCTTTTCTCCAATTTTGGATATTGCTCAGCTACTCCAGAGTTTTGGGGATGGGGGTAAGACACCATCATTGAGTGGTTGTGTGACAAATTGCAGTGAAGAGACCAAGCCAATGAAGTGAGGGGATGCTTGCAGTCTAGGCAGAGGGACAGAGCCATCAGCACACTGAGAAGTTGCCAGGGTGGTCAGCAGGGGCACAACCAGTCTAATTCCATGCCAAGGTCTTTGCACCATATCCTGTGTTCCATAGGAACCTTTAGACAAGTAAGATTTTATAACATGTAATCACTCTGGAAGAGCCACAGAGGAAGAGTGGCAAGGCCTTAGTGTCATTTATTGCTGCATAATATAATACTGCAAAACTTAGTGTTTTGCAAAACAAACATTATCTCACAGTCTCTGTGGGTCAATAATTTGGGGACAGCTTGACTGGGTGGTTTTGGTCAGGGTCTCTTAAGAGGTACCAGTCTAGACATCAGCCAGGGCTGTTGTCACCTGAAGGCCTGATGGGAGCTGGAGCTTAGTGAGCTTCTAAGCTCACTGAGTTGGCTTTTGGGGGTCAGTGTCAGTGTCTTGCTGTCGCTGGGAGGCCTCAGTTCCTGGGCTTCTGGGCCTTCCCCTGTGATGCCTGAATGTTATTTCAGCATGGCCACTGGCTCCCCAGGGTGAGTGCTCCAAGAAAGAGTAGGCAGAAGCCACAATGTTTTTATAACCTAGTCTTTGAAGCCATGCACCATTCCTTCTGCTGTATTCTCCAGATCACCAGACCAGCCCTGCTGTCACTCAGGAGGGGACTGAACAAGGGTGAGAGTATCAGAAGTCAGGGGTCATTGGGAACCACTGTGAAGGCTGGATGCCTCAGCATGTGAAAGTGGATATATAAACACAAAGCAACTAATCATTTTTATAATTTAAGAATGTAATGTTGACTATTTATTTGGTGAAAATTACAGACTTAAAGCTATTTACCTTGCATTTTTTATAAAAATAATTCATGGTGCTTAATGGCCTAATGCCATTTATTACAGGACTGGAGCCCAGAGTTGCCACCAGATGGGATATTCAAAAGTACGCCAGGGAGGCCTACAACCTGGGGGTCAGGTACATCGGCGGGTGCTGTGGATTTGAGCCCTATCACATCAGGGCGATTGCAGAGGAGCTGGCCCCAGAGAGGGGCTTTTTGCCTCCGGCTTCTGAAAAACACGGCAGCTGGGGCAGTGGTTTGGACATGCACACCAAACCCTGGATCAGAGCCAGGTAGGAAACTTTAAACTATAGTTGTTCACCTAGACTTACTAGATTCTGGATGTGTCCAAGTGAGGCCAATCAGAAGAATGCAATCCATTTGCTGTGTGATGAAGAAGACTCAGTCACCCTGGACTTCTCTCACAGAGATGTTTGTAAATCGTCCTTGTAGGGTGATGTCTGGAGATGACTGTAAGAGTAGAGAATGTGAATAACGTGTGTCCCTGTGAAATGTGACTTCGTGCTCTAGTAAAACACAACGCTGTGGTGGATACCAACATTAGACTGCACTGACTTTTCAGGGTTAAGTACAATTTAAGAATAACAAATAATAAAGAAGTGTCTGTTCTGTGTCAAGCCTGAGTTCCAGGGCTGGCATGCAGTGGCACATAAGACGGCAAGCCCTTTGCCCTCAGAGCTTATGTTCCAACAGGGGAGACAAAAAATCAACGATGAACAGTGTCGTGCCAAGTACTGGGCGGGCACTGGTCATATGGAAATAGGAAACTATGCTCCTGTCTTTGAGACTCTCAGTCTCCTGAGGAAACAGACAAGAAAGTCAGTGTATCATGCTCTGGTAGCTGCTTTGGTAGAAGTATGGGCAAGATGTAGCATGAGAAGAGAATGACTGTCTTTGCCTAATGGAAAGATATTTTAGGCCAGGCACAGTGGCTCATGCCTGTAATCTCAGCACTTTGGGAGGCTGAGGCAGGAGGATTGCTTGACCACAGGAGCTCAAGACCAATCTGGACAGCATAGCAAGATCTTGCCTCCACCAAAAAAAAAGAAAAAGAAAAAGAAAAAGAAATAAAAAAATTAGCCAGATGAGGTGGTGCATACCTGTAGTCCCAGCTACTTGGGAGGCTGAGGAGGGAAGATTCCCTAAGGCCAAGAGATCAAGACTGCGGTGAGCCAGGAGTGTTCTATTGCACTCCAACTTGAGTGACAGAGTGAAATCCCAACTCAAAAAAAAAAAAAAAAAGACATTTTAGCCAGGAGTGGTGGCTCACACCTGCAATCCCAGTACTTTGGGAGGCAGAGGCAAGAGGACTGCCTGAGCCCAGGGGTTCAAGACCAGCCTGGGCAAATTGGCATGACCTCATCTGTACAATAAATAAATAAATTAGCCGGGCATGGTAGTGGGTGCCTGTGGTTCCAGCTACTTGGAAGGCTGAGACAGAAGGAATGCCTGAGCCCAGCAGATCAAGGTCAAGGCAGCTGTGGGCATGCCACTTCACTCCATCCTAGGTGGCAGAGTGAGACTCCGTCTTTAAAAAAAAAAGATACTTAGAAGAAGGGTTTTTGTGCTGAGTTTTGAAGGCTAAGGAAGCTTTGGGCTCTAAGAATATGTCTGGCAAAACAGAGAGAAGGAAGAGGATGGTGGCTGGGCGCTCAAAGCAGAGGGAGCAGTTTCACTCTATCCAGCAGACATGAGTGGAGCATGCCTTTCTGTGAGGTGCTGCTGTGGGTGCACAGCCCGGTCCCTTCTAGCAGAGCAAGTTCCAGTGCATGTGGTACATTCCAGGATGTAAGTGTGTACATGCGGTGAGTCTGACGTGCCAAGCCTGAGCTAAAGTCCCATGGAAGCAAAAGGCAGGGGGTTCACGAGGGATTTCTAAGGACCCCAAGGCCTGAGCTGAATCTTGAAGGAGGAGTTGCATTGCCAGACAAAGGGGTAGCCTGCAGGAGAGCACTGAGAGGTGGGGAAAGAATGACCTGTCGAGAAACTGGAAGTTTGAGAATACCAGAGACAGAATTTGATGGAAGACACATCCCAGGAGGAGGAGGAGGAGGAAGCCCCCATTCATGCTCAAGAGTACGGGACCTTAACCCAGAGGCAGAGGAGCTGGCTCCTGCGCCTAGGGTGATGCCAGGTGCGCACGTCAGCAGGTTGCAATGCCTACTGAGGAAGCCTGGTGAAGTGAGACATGAGCATGTTGAGACTCAGCTAGAAGGGGACAAGAGAAACGGGAAGGAGAGGGACAGCAGAGTCTGCGGAGTTGGGGACAGGAATCACCAGGGCTCAGGGTGGACCAGCCAGCCTATGAGAATGCAGGAGGGAGAAGGAGCAGAACTGGGTAGAAAGTGTCCCTATTCTAAATGGTCCCTATACGCAGAGTAAAAGAAGAAATGAAGATAATTTTAGACCTACAGGCTCTATGGGAAAATATGTCTTGGGCCAAATTACTAAGCACATTTTGCTAGACATATTCTTAGAGTCCAAAGATGGCCCATGACATGACGATAAGTACTGGGGGAAGAGTCTGATGTGTTTTGTCCCCACAGGGCCAGGAAGGAATACTGGGAGAATCTCCGGATAGCCTCGGGCAGGCCATACAATCCTTCCATGTCAAAGCCGGATGCCTGGGGAGTAACCAAAGGAACAGCTGAGCTGATGCAGCAGAAGGAAGCCACCACGGAGCAGCAGCTGAAAGAGCTCTTTGAAAAGCAGAAGTTCAGATCTGCACAGTAGCCCCCCAAAGCCTGATTCTGGTGGAGTTCTCGATGTTTGGGCCACAGTTCCTACAAATAAGGAGAAGGTGGTTAAAAAGCAGTGCTTGTATTAAAGCCAAACTACACGTGTAATTGCATTAGCTTTATGAGATAAAAGCACAAATATCACTTGACAATCTTAAAGTATCTTTCAGAAATTTACGTAGAAGCAAAATAAGTATGGTTTACTAAGCACCCACCATGTAGAAGGTACTATGGAAATCGCTGCAGTACAGAAAAAGTGATTCAGACATTAATCCCGCTTCAGGAAGTCGGTAGGTTAGCAAGGAGGGTGGACGTGGACCATCTCAAGTGACACAGCATCCAGCCAGGACAGGGAGGGTGCCATGGAAAGTGGCTTCCCAGCTCTTTGGACGTGACTCTCAGCAAGAAACATAGTTTATATAATGACCCGGTAAAACACATAATATACAACCATTGAAATTAAATGTGTGATCCATTCTGATACTTTTTGTTCTGTTCCTTTCCATCCTATTTCAGTAATGGAACACGCTGGTTGAGACCCTTCAGATGGATTTTTATGACCCATTAATGGGTTTTGACTCACAGTTTGAAAAACATTGCTATGGGACCCTTCAGATCTGGGAACCATTGTATTCAAGTTTATTCTTTTACAAATGCCAGTCATAGGGGACCTGTTCAGGGGCCACCCAGAGCCTAGAGTCCTGTCCTCAGAGTTCCCAAGTTCTTCTATTTTCTGACCCACTTATACCACTGGGAGACATAGACCAGTGAGAAGTTGATGCTTCAGTCCACTCCATCCTGGCCAACGCTGATCCATCTAACGCCTCCAGTCCATAAGACTGAGGAGAATGAGCTTGAGTTACCTTGCAGCTTTGAAAAAGGAGAGATTCTTCACACTCTACCCAGGTTTTCTTGATTAAGAACTAGGATGTTTTCGACCGGTAATGTAACATCTACTCTCCTGTGAGAGCTCAATCCGGAAGATGCAAGACTATCAGAATAAATAAGGCTACCAATGTATTAGAAAAGAGGTCGTGCTGCTTTCTACATATTCTCAGATTGGTTGAGCTGTTTTGAAAATGTAATTGTTTTCAGCTATTAAAAAAGAAGAGCAATGAGACTATCTTGGTTGTACTTGATTCTTACTTTAGTTCTACAATTTGCGAAGTCTTGTATGAAATCTCTATACCTCCATTTCTACATCTATTAAAAAAAATAACAACCTCCTTCACCAGTGTGCTGGAATTTTAAAGGAGCAGGTGGCAGTATTTAAGAGGAAAATAAATTTCCAGAGCTTTCTTACTAAGAGAGTTAATCCACCCCTCTTCCCCCAATGCACAGCACAGCACAGCTTCCCAAGCTTTTGTGTGGCTGAGGTGAAGGAAGAGTGAACTCCTCTGTGTCCTTCACAGAGTTGCTGTCCACCGTTTCTCTCATGTTCTCAAGCCAAGTTCAATATTTAAAACTTTCACTCACAGATGATAAAGACTTTATAGGACTTACTATTCTATTACTAGGTAAAAATGTGTATTCTTTTAGTAGTATTTTTGGAACTTTCTTGCCACCAAAATATTGTAACCTTTAATCATTCTTATGTCTAGTCTAAAAAAATATTTCCCTCAAAAAGAGCTACATTGAAGACACTCTTGAATTAAACTGTATGTCAACACTGCCTCCTGGTGGTATATTTTGAATTATAAAATTTTAATTAAGCCCTGCTTCCAAGTACATTCATTTTACTTCCAGAAATCCTGTTCATTAAAAGAGAAGGTTTATTTAATACCTGAGAGTTTGTGTTAAATAGACATTTCCCATTGGTAAAGATGTTTTATGAAATCTGAGTCAGAAGTCCAAACCCTCCCTTTTAAGGATGAGATTCCTAAGGCAGGATGCCACGTCAGGAAGCACTGTTTGCTCCTCTAAGCCTGCTAAGAAAGATGCCTTAAGGCTTCTCAGCCTCTCGGTGGAAGGGGGAACCAGAACAGATGGTTCACAAAACTGAAGTGTCCTCCTCTGGCCAGGACATAAAATAAAGACCTCTGGCATCACTCAGACTCACTGAATAAACTGTTCGCAGTGTATACCCTGACACTTCTTTACACTGTAGTCAAGCACCTTTGGGCGCAGCAGCCAAGTCCATGCAGACCCTAATGGAGACAGGAGCTGGACAGAGGGCATCAAAGCTTCCATCCCCAGTTTCTCCAGAGGGGGGCAACAGGTCCCAGTCAGGGATGCCAAGCAGCCCTGCCTTGCTTTGTTTGAAATCACTTAGATCATTTCATCAAGATAGGCTGCAACATTACATGGCAGGAAATTTGTAGCCCTCTTTTTGGTCGGTTTTTTCCTATAGACATATGAATCTTTGAGCCACATTCAGGACAATTGCCCAGCAAGGAAAGCCTCATGCATCTCCAACCAGATCCCCTATTCCTTTTTCCCCAGCCTTGAGCATGTTGATGGGCTTGAGGGCTTACAGATTGTGTTCCCAGACAGCCTCCCCATGAGTCCATAACTTCGCTCAGCCACGTGTTGCCTGCCAGTTAACAGCCCTGACTCTGAGACAGCAAAGAGGAAGAAGTCCATTTCAAGAGAAAAGAACAGACAACCTTCAGGAACAGTGTGCCCGGGAGTGTTAAACAGTAAAATCGGAGATAACAAGGGCCAACATTTCCGAACATCTTAAGGAAGAATCGTTTAGTATTTGAACAAAAAACGACCTAAGGCAGCCAAGTGCAGAGGCCTCTCACAAATGGTGACGGGCTCACAGGCTCATCTGGCAAGAATGGGTGGGAGTGCGGAGGTGGGGGTACTGACCTGGAAACGCATCCATTTTCAAGCTGCAGAAGGCATCCTGGTGATGCTAGACCAGTGGGGAGGAGGGAAGAGAAGTTGGTGCTTCAGCCCACTCCATCCTGGAGGATCCAGGAGGATGGACACGAGAGGTACAGATGTCAGCCTTCCTACTCCTGAATTACGGAAACACTGCCCAAAAAATAGAGAACACAACACTGCAACAACAAGGAGCGAAATCAAATGTAACTTGTGGACTGACATTGACATTTAAATTTGTGAGAGCTTCCTATTTAAAATTTTACGTAAAGTAAGTTTTCAAGAGAGACATTTAACTTATTTGAATAAAAATATACTTTCCCTTTGGCCAGGCGTGGTGGCTTACACCTATAATTGCAGCACTTAGGGAAGCTGAGGCAAGAGAATTGCCTGAACCCAGGGTTTGAGACCAGCCTGGGCAACTTGGCAAGACCTCATCTCTACAATAAAATCAAAAAATTAGCCAGGCATGGTGACGTGCGTCTGTAATCCCGGCTACTTTACTTGGAGTGCTGAGGTGGAAGGATTGCCTAAGCCCAGCAGGTCGAGGCTGCAGTGGCCGTGAACGTGCCACTGCACTCCAGCCTGGGTGACAGAGTGAGACTCCTACTAAAAAAAAAAAGGACTTTCTCAAATGCATAAAATATCTTTCTTGAGCAACCATCACTTGCATGCAAGCCATTAATGTGCTGTTTATACATCATTCTCGTGTATTCCTTCAGGCAGGTTCAGCAAGATCTCTGCTTAGCCCCATTCTGTAGTTATTTGTTCCAGTTTACTACATGGCCTTGAAATATAAATGCTGAATATCTTTTGAAATAGTTCAAAATTATCCTCAATTCAGCCTGGCCACTCTTCCGATTATTTTGACATAATGAGATTTTGCTGTTCTTTGGAAAGGTTAACATCTCACACATCTGAAGCAGCTTAGTGGCATTCAGCCATTTCTTAAAAACACTACTGCAATACACAGGAAAAGCCAGAAATCCATTTAAAATCTGGAGTCTGGGCCCAGGTTCTAGCTTTGCCCACCTCCCCGTGGACATCTGGTAAACCACCTTGTTGCTCTGGCCCTCTGCTTTCCCATCTGTGGGAGACAAATCTTCAATACCTTGCTGAAAACTTGACAGTTTTGTTTCCAGTCTGATGGTATAGACACACAATAGTTTCAGCATTGTCAAATATTTACTGAGTGCCACTGGGTGGTGTGTTTCCAGCAGACTTCGTTGATAATTAATTATTCCCCTGGCTAAACAGATAGCCAACTAAAACAAATAACCCTGCTAGGAAGCAGGGAAAATGTGATGAGCCCAGACTCATATACAAAAATGTTCCTCTCACAGGTGCTGCTTCCTAAGGAGATCTGGGTCTGCGGTTTTTCATATTAAGAACTGTTTCTATTTTCAGGGCTCAGAAGTCTTTGTAGTTTGCATAAGCTTCAGAGGTTCTTAAAGCCATCAAGCGAGTGATTCTTGCTTTCTAGCCCTTCATCTGCTAGGAAGGGAGAGAACTGGCTTCTCACACTTCAAGAATAAGGTAGTGAAGTTTGGGAGCCAGAAACCTCTGAACTTTTTCCTTCCATAGAGCAGGTCGATGACTCCCAGATTTATATCTCCAGCCTGGGCTCCCCAAAATGCAGGCACATGACATCGGTGTGACCTGTAGACCTACGCCAGCAGTCCCTATCCTCGATCCTGTGCCCCAGACCCTGTACCCCTTCCTATGGTCATCCAGGTAGTTATCACCAGATCTGGAATAGGCCTCTCATGAGTTCTGGTTGTCAGAGGCTCCTTCCTCAAAATGGCTGGGACCGGCCAGGGCCAGCTGCACCACCTGGGAGGAGCACCTGAACCTGACTGGTCAGCAGGGGACCCAGTTCTGTCTTGTCCCCCCGCCTACCCCGGTTGCTCAGTGACGCTCTACATTCCCTTCCCATGTCCTTCGCCATCACCTTGTTCCTGGACTAACCACATACCCCAAGAGGCCCCAGGAGTCATGTTGGCCAGGTCTCTAGGAGGGGCCTGGGGACAGAAGAGCTCTATCCCAAGCTCTGGTGAGATCAGGCCACCAGTATGGTGCTGAAATTTTTATTTGGGGTGACTCATGTCAGACACAGGACAAGTTCTGGGCTCTGGGCCACCACAGGTCTACTGCTGACCCTTGCATCGAGTAGCAGATGTGGGCCCCTGCATTGGCTCTCACCTGTGGGGCTCTGACGCAACACTACCTGTGGTCGACAGGCCTCGAGGGCACAGGTAGGGTGACAGGAGTTCTTCACCCCGGGTGTCTTTCCCAACACCACCACTCCCTCCCCCACCCTACACCCTGCCACCCAGGTGGTAATACCACCCTTCACAGGCTCCACCTCAAGTGTCAGGCCAGCTTCCAGGGGTGGCCTTGATTTTTTAATTTTAATTTTTTTATTTTCTGAGACAGGGTTTCACTCTGTCACCCAGGCTGGAATGCAGTGGTGCAACCATAGCTCACTGCAGCCTCTGGGGTGACTGTGTCTCATCCTCTGAGGGATTCAATGTCAACAGATGACTCCGATTGCCGTCTCTGACCTCCTACAGATGTGCTGCTGCTGTGAACTCCAGGACAACACAGGCTGTGGAGAGGACGGACGGACCTTGCTTGAGTCAGCGGCCCTCTCTAGCTCTGCCCAGGCTCTCCTCTGCAGTTGGAGGCGAGTGGCAGGCCGGGCACCACTGCCATCCAGAGATGCCTCGCTTACCGCGTATGGCCCAAAGAGTTCAAGATGTGTTCCTCTATATTTACACTGTACAATTCCTAATGACAAAATTAACAGGACTGATCACAGGATGGACTATTGACAAGTTTCCACAGAGTCCTGGTAAGCCTTGCCTTTGTGGTCATTGTCACAGAGCCCTGAGACCATGTCCAAGAGAGGCACTGCACACCAATGCACAGAGGCAGCACCATGGGCGATGCCGTGATGTAGCCAGCACCACAAAAAGGGCTTCGGGAACTGCAGAAACACGATCTGTATTGCTTCAATGCAAGCAGTTTCCAAAGAACCATGGCTTTGTGTGGAGTAACAGCATTGCTATCTTTTTCTCACAGTGGGAGATATGAAAGTGGTGCATGTGACAATAAAGAACAAGAAGAGACAGTTCCTGCCCCCTCAAAGGGACAGATGGTGTCTGGATGCTGTGAGGAGTCTCCACAGGCACTGACCGGACAACAAACGAGTGTCCCTTCTCAACCCATTGTTCTAAATCCTCATAGACGTGTCACTGTACCTCACACAGGTCCTGGAACTTTTAGGCACATTTAAAAATCAAGTACATTTAAAATCAAATTGTCTGTAGAGACAAGTGCCCCACAGAAATACTTCCCCAGAGCTCTCCACCCCCCGTAACAAACCGGCTGGGCCCTGAAAACAAGTTCCCGATCCGCCCTCATCCACCTAGACGTGTGCCTCCCATGGGACCTTCCCTCTTGAAGATGACAGCTCCACTCTTCCAGTTGCTCAAGCCAAAACTCTGGAGTCATCCTCTGGTCCTCTCACACTACACTTAATCCATCAACAAACCTGTCATATCTACCTTCAAAAGAAATCCAAATCCAACCATGTTTCACCTCCTCCTCCCAACCCTCTAGGAGGTGATAGGTGAGGCTGCCACCCTCTCTGACCTAGAATACTGTACAACATGCTCCTCTACTGGGCTCCCTACCACCTCCCCAGCCTCCTCGGACCTGTTCTCATAGTGTCCTGAGTGATTCTTGGTAAGAACTCTGTCAGATCCTGTCACGCATCCATCCAAAGCCTTCCTGTTGCTTCCAGTCAGGACCCAGAGTCATGTACCAGATGCCCTTCGAGAAAGGGCAGGCTGTCCACTCGTGGGCTATGTGACCACAGCCTCCAGCCGTGAGCTCCTTCAAAGCCAAAGCTGCTGATGGACCCTGTGCTCAAGTCATGCCTTTCCCAGGCCAGCCTGCATCTGCTACCTGAACAAAGCAAGGGTGTAAAATCCTGGCATTTGGGCCTGACTGACAGCTCCGACCGGCAGTCTTCCCTTCAGAACTCACCACCGGGTTGGCCAAAGCATCTGTGGACCTGCCGCCCAGTTCAACCTCAATTCTGCCCACTCTTGCCTCCTCCTCCCCTCTTTTCACAGGGGACTAATGGCCAGTGTGGCTGTCTTGGGAGGTGGGGCCTGGTGGGAGATGTGGTCGTGGGGCAAACCTCTCATGGATTGGTTCATGCCTTCTGGTGGGAGTGAGTGAACTCTCGCTCTAGCGTATGCGAATGGATCAGTCCCTGAAAGAGCAGGCTGTGCCAGGAAACCCGGCCTCTCCCGCATGTCCCCTTGCATTGCCTGCTTCCCTTTCCACTTTCTGCCCTGAGTTGAAGCATCAGGAGGCCCTCCCTCACCAGACAGGCTGCCTGATGTTGGACTCCCCAGCTGCCAGACTCATGAGTCAAATAAACATATTTTCTTTATAGGCTACCCAGTCTTGGGCACTAGAGTCCAAACGTATAGTAACACTATACAGATAAAGACAACAAATGCCACAAATGAGGTTGTGGAGACAGAGAAAAGCTATGTAGCTCAGCTTTGGGGAGGGCTAGGGTGCCTGAGTAAGCCCAGAGACACCTCTCCATCCCGCTCACCTCTTTCTGTTCTCCACACACCCCCAGGCTCATCCGTACCTCAGGGTCTTTGCAGTGGCTGTTCCCTCTAACTCCTGATTTTCATGTGGTAGTACCTTCTCGAATACTAATTAAAGTGGTCCACCCACCCCAGCCCCCCAACTCCCTTCTTTGATTGGTTGCTCTGTCAGATGGTCTTGCTTCTGGCCTTCACAGTGCCACACGTTGTCTGTTCAGTTACTTGTCAGTTGCACACCATCCATCTCAGTCACCCCACACTCTAAGTCTTATGACGACAGGGACCTCATTAGTCCTGCTCACTGCCCTAGCTCCAAGGCCGACAAGAGACCTGATACACATGAGGGGCTTTGCAAACTGATGGAATGATTATGTGGAAAAATGAAGAAAATGACACTCCCACAGAGACATGAAGAACGGCCAGTGAGGAGGGCAGGTAAGCACGGGCATTCCACATGGGAGAGACCATGGGAAAGGCGTAGGCTGCCTGGTTCCATCTCCCTGAGCACCCAGGATTGAAAGACCCCGACTGGGCAATGGCACGTGGGATTTGTTGTACCGTTCTCTCAACTTTCGTGTTTTGAAAATTTTTGTAATAAAATCCAGGAAACGATAGCCTTGGGCCAAGTGAAGTAATATTAATGTCTGAACAGCCCTGTGTAAGCTCAAAGGTGGGAACTGGAGTCAACTGAAGACAGCTGGTGGGCACAGCAGCTTGCACACATCACTTCTTCCCCGAACTCGTGGTGGGCAAAAGGCTCCAGAGCCTGAACTCACCTGTCTGTGAACATTGGTCCCGAATAATCTATTCACTCTGTTCTAGAAAACTTTTACACAGAAATCCTCAATCATCTGGAGGCCAAACCTGAACAATACTGAAGAAACAATGTATTTCATATCTTATGTAGCTGAAAGAGCAGATTTTGAATGCTCCCAAAACAAAGAAACAATAAATGTTTGAGGTGATGGATGTGATGATGATTACTCTCATTTGGTCTTCACACATTGGACACTTGTATCAAAATATCACTTGGACCCCACAAATATGCACAACTGTTGTATGTCGATTAAAACTAATACAAGCAAAGTCATAAGAGTGAAGAAGGCTTCTCTCTCCCAGGGCCCAGCTCCTGCCACAGCCCTGTTTTATGGTGACTGCACATCCTCTTCCCAGCTCCAAAACTCCCTGGATGGCTATGCCAACCAGCTCCCACTGCCCTTCCCACCGTTCCCCTCCACCCCCTCTACCCCTGTCTCCCAAAGCTTCTTCTGTTCTAGGATCGTGTCCTACAAACACCCATTTTCTTCCCGTCTTGATCTTCCATTGCTCCACCTCCAAGACTCTCCCTCGAAGTTAGCAAGAGCGTGACCTCCCTCTGGCCTCCATCAGCCTTCAGCCACCCTCCACCGAGGAGGCCCAGCCAAGGCTGCCACCTCACCCCTGCTAAGCCACTCCCAAGACTCATGGTGACCTTCCACCCCACATCCCACCATCAGTGCAGCCTTCCTCCTGAAGCCAGGCCTCAGCAAGGCCTGCTGCACCCAGGATCCCTCCAGATCTTGGCCTTTCCTCTCTTGCTATCAGTCCCTATCGAAGTAGCTTCTCTTCCTGACATTCAGCCATGTTTGCAACTGTAGCTGGATATGAGAATCGCCTGTGATGCTTTCACCACCCAGGATGACTATGCTGCTCGGCGGGGAAGGACTCAAGCATCAGTGCTTGTAAGGCCCCCTTTTCCAGTTGACCCCAACGTGCAGCCAAGGTCGAGGGCCACTCGATGAGGCACCCTGGACTCAACAGTCAGCACTCGACCCCTTCTCAAAGGCACCTTGGTGTGCACTTTCTTTTCTCCTCTGCTACTGCCCCTGCAAGCCCACCTGGGAGCAGCCCCACCGCACATGGTCCCCATTCCCCCACGGAGGCTGCAGAGCTCTGCCAGAAGAGATCACACAACTGTGGGCTTTCTCCAGAGACAGAGTCTCACAGGGGGCGCTAGCATGGTAGGAGCTGAAAATATCCACATTCAAAATCATTCCTGTGTAAATTAGCCAGGCGTGGTAGTGCGTGCCTGTAGTTCCGGCTCCTTGGAAGGCTGAGGCGGAAGGATCGCTGGAGCCCAGAAGGTCAGCGCTGGAGTGGCCGTGAGCATGCCACTGCACTCCAGCCTGGGTGACAGAGTGAGACTCCAACTCAAAAAAAAAAGAAATCATTCCTGTGGGACACTCATTGACTTCTCATTCCTGATTGAGAGCTAGTCCGGCCCCTCTTGTGACCAGAATTGTGCAGAGTTAGTGCCACATTGAGAAATGTTATTAAATTCTCAGGGCTAATAGAAAAAGTTGCTAACCAGAAACTCTCGTGCTCCCAGGAGAGACTAGGCTGGCTTGCCAGGTAATATGGAAAAGTCTAACAGGAGAGCGTCTCCCTTCTGGGGGAAAGACAAGTTTTGACGAGAGGGTTGGTGTTGGTGCCTGCACTGGCCCCCTCTTCAAAGCTGTGGGGGAGGCGTACTCCAAGGGAGCAGGAAGGAGGGATGCCTTGCATCTCTGTTCCTGGATGTGACCTGTGAGCACTGCCTTGCTCATCTGCATCCAAGACAAAGGTGGGATAGTGGTCAGAAGAACCCCAGCTAGCACCCAGTTCCCAGTTCCTCAGAAGTAAAGAACACCAGTCTACTCTCCCCTTAAGCCCAGGAGTTAGCACCGTGGAAAGTGTGTGAGGTGGAGGCCACGGCCTTAGCAAGGGCCATACAGCATGAGACGGAGGAGTTCTGGCACAGAGGAAGGTGGTGGGGGCTTCCAGGTTGCACTCGCCAGTTCTCTCAAAGACCCACCCCTGGTACGTTTGGGTTTCAATGCCTGTGGAGCCTCCACCCTTGTCCCTCAGAGACAATGAAGCACCATGGCAACGCCAACTGCAACTCCACCTCAGGAGACCCTTTTCCTTCGCTCCTCCCTTTCCCCGTGCCAGAGGAGCAGAGATGGAAGAGGGTGCTTCTTATAGGAGAACATGCCCTCTCCACCCTGTTACTCACATGAATAAACATCCAACGTCACACAAAATCCTGGAGACTATGAGTCTAGTATGCGCTGGGGGTGGCAGAAAGCTTTGGCTCAAACATGAACTTGAAGTTTCAAATGGAATCAGGATTTGTGGAGAAAGAATCTGACTGGCAGTTTGGATCAGATGTCCACTCCTGGTCCACTCAACCACCACTTGGGGCAGGTCATACAGGGTAAACATGGCACCAGGTAGCTGGTCTGGGAAAGAGGGAATCTGGCTTATAGCACAGACGAGACTGAGGTGCATGGCAGCCACCCTCAAGGCGTTGTCCCAGGGGTCATTTTTCTTCCTGATTTGAAGTTGAGAAACATGAGAACTTGAGCTTCTGAGAGGCTGAGGAATGCTGCCAGCAGGGAAGGAGGAGTAAAGAAGCAAGACGAAGCCAGGGAAGCAGAAAGACACGTTCCCAGTCCACGTTCAGCCAGGCCTATGCCTTCTTGGTTAGCAGTTTTCCTCCTGTAACTTAATTTTTTTTTTTAAATTAGAGTCTCATTCTGTTGCCTAGGCTGGAGTGCAGTAGCATGCTCATGGGTCACCTAGCCTCGACCTCCTGGGCTCAGGTGATCATTCCACCTCAGCCTCCTGAGTAGCTGGGACTACAGGCTCATGCCACCGTGTGTGTGTGTGTGTGTGTGTGTGTGTGTGTGTGTGTGTGTGTAGGTGAGGGTTTGAACTCGTGTGTGTGTGTGTGTGTGTGTAGGTGAGGGCTTGAACTCCTGGGTTCAAGGGATCCTCCGGCATCAGCCTCCCAAAGTGCTGAGATTATGGGCATGAGTCACCACACCCAGCCACTTCCACATCTTTGTCTCCAGGTGTCTCAGTTTATTATTTACTTTATGCTTCCCCACAGAAATTATCTCTGACTAATACGTTAATTACTAGAGCAACACATTACTGTATTACAAGATAGAGAAAAAACAACACAAGAACAATAAAATATCTGGAAGGACAGTGAGAAGCTTAGAAAAATTATAAATGATTGCTAAGACACGCATAAGAAGCATGAAAAAAAAAGTGCCAATGTTTTAAGGGCAAGAAACTGGAATTCAATAAGGATGACACAGAGAACCAACACGGAAGATGTGTGTTGTTACAGAAAAGTGTCCCCAGGTCTCACCCAGCAGGGGTCACCTGTTGGGAATGTATGTTGTCGGGGTGAGTCAGAGATGTATGAATTAACCAGTGGATACATGGTAGGCACAAATATGTTTTGGAGAGCCAGACTGTAGCCTTGGGTGTGTGGGCAGGAGTAGGCGTGCGGAGAATGAAAAACAGAGCTGGGAAAGAGAACAAAACAAATTCCTAATTCTTCTCTTCATGGCTTGTGCAATGCCATGGCTGGGCTTGAGACTCCAAACAGAAGAGACAGAACGTAACAACATCCTCTAAAGAATGGGTTTGCATGTGAAAGGAGGTGTAATGAGGAATGATGATTCTGAAGGAAACTTTAAACTCCATTTCCTCGAGCACACCCAGGACCTGATTCATGGAGCCAGGTCGAGAGACATGAGCAAGCCTGCTCAGGTCCTGGGCTTTATTGAAGTTTCCAAATTGTAATAAACCAGTACCCTGTTCAGTGATTAAGAGCAAAAATACCATCCAGGTGAATGCGAAGAACGCATAATGTGTTCATTCTGTTTCTAGGAAATGTTTGGACTTCCTGGAACTGTTTTTTGTAATTTAAAAAGAGTCTATTATAATTCTCACACCACAGACTCTGCTAATAAAAGAGATGAGGAAAGGTTTGACTACACAGAAAGCTCGCAGAAGTGAGTCCTATGACTCCACGGAATAGTAGAATGGAGGAAGAAACACTTTGATAGGTATTTAGCATTAGAATGGACTAAATATTGTAAAGAAAACTACTTTTGAGAATAAGCTATTCAGCCAACAATGTAACTTTTTTTTGGAGATGGGGTCTTACTATGTTGCCCAGGCTGGTCTGGAGGGCCTAGGAAGGCTCAAGTGATCCTCCTGCTGGTCCCTTAGGTGGCTGGTACTATAGGCACATACCATGGTGCCCAGTTTACCATTGTAATTTCTTTTTTAAATTTTATTTTAAAGTCGTAGGTTACAATTCAGGTTAAGTATGCAAATGTTCATTATGCAGGTACCCTTGCTGATGAGGTGTGCCCCTCCCTCCCCTGGCAGTTTCCCTCAACTGCCAGTCCTACCCTCCCACTGCCCCCCCCCCACAGTTTCCCACCACTGCCAATCCCTTTCTTATAGTGTTATGAGAATTGTTACCAATGTAATTTCTTGGTCTATAAATGAAATGGCACGTTCAAACATTTGTTGCTACTTGGTATTTGCCTATTTGTTTGTTGATTCAGTAGCACTTACTGAGAGTCCTATGTGCAGGCACTGTGCCAGGTGCTAAGAGGGAGGAATAAAAGCAGTGATAACAATAACTACCACTTCCTGAGTGCTTATTATAAGACTCTCTCCTGGAACCTCACAAGAGAATGCACTACATATTGCTATTTTCATTTTCCAGAAGAGAAACTGAGGCTTGCCTAAACCCACCCAAACCGAAAGGCTGGAGCAAGCATGAAGGCAGAGGTGGCCCAGCATCTGTGGTTCTTTATCACAGCACGTACATCTTCCTGCAAGAAGCTAATTTGTCTAGAATTTATTTCCAAATCTCTAGCAGCTGGTATCTTTTTGGCACATGGCAGACTCAGTAAGTATTTGCTCAATGAATTGAAACTGAGCCATCGCATTTGTATTTTAATTTTGGTTTCTTTTCTTTTTTTTTTTTTTTGAGCCAGAGTCTCACTGTGTGCTGGAGAGCAGTGGCACGTTCCTGACCACCGCAGCCTCGACCTGCTGGGCTCAGGTGATTCTTTTGCCTCAGCCTTCCAAGTAGCTGGACCACAGGCACGCACCACCACACCCAGCTAATTTTGTTTTAAAATTTATTTATTATCGAGATGAGATCTCACCATGTTGCTCAGGCTGATCATGAACCCCTGAGCTCAGGCAATCCTCTGGCGTCCGCTCCCAAAGTGCTGGGATTACAGGCGTGAGTCACCGCACCCAGCCTAATTTTGGTTTATTTTTTATAAGAGTGTGTTATCTCCATATTCTGTTTGGTGGATGTGGAGGTAAATCACTGTAATCTTACTGACTGCTCGTAAATACCATGTTAGTCCCACTGGGTAGTCCCGCCACAGCTGGGCCTGGATCTCCTGGACAGACGGGTCTCAAGA
This sequence comes from Tarsius wallacei, assembly GCA_963574415.1. NCBI lineage: Eukaryota > Metazoa > Chordata > Mammalia > Primates > Tarsiidae > Tarsius > Tarsius wallacei. Next base: position 20,355 of record CAUYQG010048003.1, read on the forward strand.
TTGAGTTGCAGGTTTTAGAGTGCCCGCAGTTTGATTCCAGAACTTGGCACTCCTTTCCTGTGACAGATCTTTCATACTTTGGTTGTGACTGAAGATACTGGAGCTTTCTAGCTCATTAAAATCGAGTGTTTGTTTCATTTATTTTAAAGAGAAACACTGATTTCTGCCAGAGTGATGGGCCAAGGAAGGTGTGTGGCTTGGGGCTGCTGGGTCCCATCCCAGGCCTACTGGTTAACAAGTAGTCTTCCAGATGCCATGTGACTCCAAGACTTTCCTCTGGGTACAGAGGTCTTGAGGGAGTTGACATCCATTTAGAAATACTATTCCTACGCCAATCTGCATGAAAACACGCCGAGGGTCCAGGTGCTGTCAGAGTTCTCCTGCCCACCTTTGCTTTAATAATCGCTTCCCACCACTTCACAAAACAAAACAAAACTGGCACAGTGGCTTGTGCCTATAATCCTAGCACTTTGGGAGGCTGAGGCAGGAGGACTGTTTGAGCCCAAGAATTTGAGACCAGCCTGGGCAACATAGTAAGACCTCGTCTCTATAAACAATAAAATAAAATAAAAAGAAGAAAACATACACCCACCTCCACTCATCCCAGATTTTTTTATGACACTGTCATGTGAAAACTGGAATTGTCACCAGGCACGGTGACTCATGCCTGTAATCCCAGAACTTTGAGAGGCCGAGGTGAGAGGATTGCCTGAGCCCAAGTGCTCGAGATCAGCCTGGGTAACTTGGCAAGACCTTGTCTCTACAATAAATAAAAAATTAGCAGGGCAGGGTGGCACATGCCTGTGGTTTCAGATGCTTGGAAGGCTGAGGTGGAAGGATCTCCTGAATCCAGCAAGTGGAGACTGTAGTGGCTGTGAGTGTGCCACTGCACTCTAGCCTGCGCAACAGAGTGAGACTCTGACTCAAAAAAAAAAAAGAAAAAGAAAACTGGGATTGTCTTGAGGTGGTAAAACCTCTGGGGCACCAAACATGGGTAGAGCCCTAAATATTGGTGCTGAGAGAGTAAATAACTTTATTGATTGATTAAATAAATCTTTTTTTAAGAGACAGGGTCTTGCTTTGTCACCCAGGCCGAAGTGCAGTGGCTCAATCAGAGTTCACTGCTGCCTAAACCTCCTGGACTCAAGGGATCAGTTGGCTCAGCCTCCCAAGTAGCTGGGACCACAGCTGAGACCAACCTATGCCTGGCTAATTTTTTAATTTTTTGTGGAGATGGGGTCTCCCTATGTTGCCCAGGATGGTTAAATAACCTTTTGCAAGTCAGATTGTCCCCAATTATTTGCTATCAGTATAATTGAAGCAGAACATGTTAGCTGATATAGCATTCATTATAATTTTTACTGATATAGCATTGAATTATTTCTGATGTCAAACCTGGAAGGAATTCAGAGAATTGAGTGATGTTACCATAACAAAACATTCTTCTTTCCTGTCTGTTTATTTATGTGAACAAGATGTCACAGAACTTACATCTATAAAACAATAAGTAGGCATAGAATCAATGTTAAACTCTGTTTCATTCTAGTAATAAATAATATTCAAACATGGCTCCATAAACTAATTGAAAAATAGTTCCATCCACCTAATTATAAAATATATTTCTAATAAAAGTTTACTGTTCATCTTATAATTAGATATTTAAAATATCACATGTCTATATTTTTTATCATCTGTATTATAATAACCCAATCCAAAAAAATTTTTTAACACTTTGAGACTTATGAGCCCCAAAACTTTAAAAATTTAAATATGTATACATATTTTGGTTGCAAAAAACTTTGCTGGGTCTAACCATAGAATACTTTCAGACATATATGACATTGGACATTGGAGAAGGGGAATGAAAACACAGGTTTTGCCGGGTGTGGTGGTGCCTGTGGTCCGAGGTCTTCTGGAGGCTAAGGAAAGAGGATGACTTGAGCCCAGACGTTCAAGGCTACAGTGAGCCATGATGGTGCTTATGAACAGCTGCAGCTCTCCAGCCTGAGCCACACAGTGAAACCCTGTCTCTATAAAACAAACACACACTGTCAATCAAGGATAATATGCTGAAGACATTATTATCTTTTTATTTGCTGTATAGGAGATATCACAAAACCATTAGCTGGGAATGGTCATGTGTTCCCGTAGTCTCAGCTATTTGGGAGGCCGATGCAGAAGGATGGCCTGAGTCCAGGAGGTCAAGGTTACAGTGAGCCATGACCATGTCACTGCATTCCAGCATGGGTGACAGAGAAAGACTCCAACTCAAAAAAGGAAAAAAAAATTATATATATGATTATAATTAATTATAATTATATATTACATATCTGAGCATGGTGGCTCACTCCTGTAATCCCAGCACTTTGGGAGGCTGAAGCAGAATTGTTCAAGGCCAAGTGTTCTAGGGAGACCCTGTCTCTACAATTTAAAAATAAATAAAATAAAATATCACACAATCATTGCCATGTGAAGAGGTGATCAAAGAGAATGTACCCAAAATAGTAAGAAAAAAATGATTATGTCAAGCAGTTAACTAATAAAAACATGTTTTTCTGGCTTTTCAGATGGGTGGCATATTTGTCAGCTTCTTAATTTTCTTTGTTATGATCCCTTATTCTAAATAAGTGCTCACTTTTGCTTGAATTTTTATATTCATAATTTTGTATTCTTTTCTCAAGTTATATATGCTTCAGCCTCCACCAAACATGTCTGGTCCTGGGGGGAGCTAGCTACTGTAGATGGAAGAATCTGGAAAGCCCTTCCTGAGATAAAAAGTGGGAGGGTCTGAGGAACAGGAGTTGCCAGTCCTGGCTGGAGGAGCCAGCATGGCCGGAGCAGAGGGACAGGAGCCCGGGAGGCCAGGAAGGAGTTTGGGTCTCGAGCCAAACACTCCCAGATGGCCACCAGATTCACATTCAAACAGCGGCATTGATGTAAAAGGGTGGAATATTAAAAACAGCTAAAGTCCTAGCACATCTATACTAAAACAACATCTCTCTATTCATAAGAGACAGAAATCACCATGTTCTTTGTGAAAAGCTACTGCCCCTCAATGGAAGGAAAGAAGGAAGGAAGGAAATTAAGAAGGGAGAAATGTATTCAGAATAACATGATTTCTCAAGTAAAGTGAAACACAAATCCACTGACCTTGACACATGTTTTTCACTAAGCAAAATACCCAATTTCTGTGAAGCATAAAGTCTAAGGTCACAGACTTAACATAATTTTCCAATAAATCTGATAATACGAACCCACAAATGAATTGCCAGTGAAGAACAACGCATGCAGGAATGCCTCTTCCCATGGCTTCAAGGTCTGGGCAGCAAGTCCCCTCCCTCCCCTCTCCTCACCAACAGCCTTCTCTGCTCCTTCCCGCCCACTCTCTCCTCCCTTCACTGTCTTCTCCCTTCCTTTCTTTCTTCCTCCCTTCCTCCCACAAGTGTTTAATGAGTGCCAGTGTTGTACTAGGCGCAGGCACAGAGGCAACCGAGACAGGCATCATCCTGCAGCTTAGTCAAGAAAACAGACATCAAGCAAATAATTTACTGATTGCACATGTGGTGCTGCTACTGGAAGAGGAGTTTGGGAGACCACGGAGTATCTCCAGGGGACTAGCCTAATCTGGGGAATGCAGGAGGTCCCTTTGACGAAGTGGCCCCAAAGTTGATTCTTCAAGGAACACTGTTCCAAGCAGACGAACAGCATCCACAAAGGCCATTGGGATGAAAATGTTGAGGATTTTTACAGATTAAGCAAAAAAGGAGAGGAACTGAAGATGAGGCAGGCAAAGTAGGCGGAGGTTCTATCACGAGCTCCTTGCAGGCCATGATGAGGATTTTGGACTTCCTCCTAACAGCAATGAGAAAACGGCTAGGTGTTACATAAGTGGCTCAGGCTGGGTACAGCGGCTCATGCCTGTAAACCCTGCACTTTGAAAAGCCAAGGCAGGAGGATCACTTGGGCCTAGGAGTTAGAGACCAGTCTGGGCAACATAGAAAGATTCTGTCTCTACAAAAAATTTGAAAATTAGCCAGGCATGGTGGCATGCTCTATAGTTCCAGCTACTCAGAAGGCTGAGATGGGAGGATCGCTTGAGTACAGAAGTTTGAGGCTTTAGTGAGTATGATGGCACCACTGCATTCTAGCCTGGGCAACAGAGCAAGAATTTGTCTCAAAACAATAACAACAACAACAACAACAACAAAATAAAGCAAAAAACAAATAGGATCAAATAGGACTTTTGTGTGTGAGTGACATAAACCATAGCAGCCTGTTACCTCTCTGCCCAGTTCCCTAACCAGAGACAGCTGAGGTTACTAGGTTTTATAAATCCGCCCAGAGAGCTACGCACATGCACACAAGATGTCCACCTTTTCCTCTTGAAGTAGCGCATGGTGGCAAAGTGTACATGTTATCTTTTTTTTCCATGCTGTCTTATCTCCTTTTTTTTTTTTTTGTAGTCTGACTCTGTCACCCAGGCTGGAGTGCAGTGGCATGCTCACGGCCACTGCAGCCTTGTCCTGCTGAGCTCAAGCGATCCTTCAGCTTCAGCCTTCCAAGTAGCTGGAACTCCAGGTGTGCGCCACCACACCTGGCTAATTTTTTTAATTTATTGTAGAGACAAGATCTTGTCAAGTTGCCCAGGTTGGTCCTGAACCTCTAGGCAATCCTCTTACCTCTGCCTCCCAAAGTGTTGGGATTACAGGTGTGAGCCACCGTGCCCAGCTGAATCTCATTTTTTAAACTAAACAACATATTCTGTAATCATCTCCTCTCAGTTCATACAGACTCACCTCATTCTCCCTTTTCTCTGGCCTAGATTGCCTACTGTATGGAAACACCATTATTTAACCAGTCCCCACAGGTGGACATTTATTTCCTTCCCAGGCTTTCACTACCACAAGCAACACTGTGGTGGATGTTCTTACACATGTCGTTGGCACCCAAGGGAGATTTTGTATCAATCAAACCCCTGGAAGTGCAGCTGCGAGGTCAGAGGGCATGATTATCCGGAATTGTAATCGATACTGCGAAAATGCCTTTCCTGGAAGCGGCGTTATTTACACGACTGCCAGTAAGGTTGTGGCAGGTGAAAAATTGGTATGTCAGTAGAGCTTTAATTTGTACTTTTTATTCAAAGTGAGTCTGAGCAGATTTGATTTGATTAAGAGCTAGTGCTTGTTATGAGTTTAAAATTACCTGATTAGGCTTAGAGCTGAGCAGAGGTGAGATCTATAAATGACGTTCCATATGTTTGATAAAAGATGTTGAAAAACAGCTCTGCCTTAGGCATGCTCACAGGCACGATGAAGCTGGGTGGGTGGGACTGGGCTACCCAGCAGCTCAAGTCCAGTAGGGCATGGAGGTGGGAACATGCCAGTAAAAAATAAATCAAGCCGGGCTCGGTGGCTCAGCCTGTAATCCCGCGCCTTTGGGAGGCTGAGATGAGTGGATTGCCTGAGCCCGCGGGTTCGAGACCCGCCTGGGCAAGCGAGACCTCATCTCTACAATAAATCAAAAATTAGCCGGGCGTGGTAGCGCACGCCTGTAGTT
>CAUYQG010048004.1:0-12381 GCA_963574415.1 Tarsius wallacei
CTGAGCCCGCGGGTTCGAGACCCGCCTGGGCAGGCGAAACCTCATCTCTACAATAAATCAAAAAAATTAGCCGGGCGTGGTAGCGCGCGCCTGTAGTTCCAGCTACTTGGAAGGCTGAGGCAGAAGGATCGCCGGAGCCCAGCAGGTTGAGGCTGCGGTGGCCGGAAGCGGCCACTGCACTCCAGTCTGGGCGACGGAGTGAGATGCCAACTCAAAAAAAAAATAAAAATAAAAATAAAAAAAAACAAAAACAAAAAAAACACACAAATTTCAGAGGTTCAGATTTGGACAATCTGGGTGAGGCCCGAGAGTTTGCATTTCCAAGTTCCCAGGTGATGCGGATGATTCTGGTCCAAGGAACACAACTTGAGAATGGCTAGATTATAGATTATATTCTAATCTTGCTTTTTTCCCCTCCAAATTTGAATAATGCTTAGATCCCATTTAAAGGGAAAACATTTATGGATTCCCTCTTGTTTGCAAAACACTCAGTTGGTCTTATTCTATGAAACTGAATTCATGAAAGTAAAATAATCAAAAATTTTGATGGTCATAGCTCTCTGTAGCCTCCAACTGGGCTCAGCCTCCTGAGTAGCTGGGGCTACAGGCATGTGCTACCATGTCTAACTAGTTTTTTTTGTTTTTCGTAGAGTTGGGGGGGGGTCTCACTATGCTGCCTAGGCTGGTCTTGAACTCCTGGTCTAAAGCAATCCTCCCGCCTCAGACTCCCAAGTAGTTGGTATTACAGGTGTAAACCACTCTGCTTGGCTCTAATTTTTTCTACTTATATTGCCACCAAATGAAAATATGAAATTCAAATATTTTTCTAGAAAATATACCACCCATAGACTATAACCTGTCTAAGACACATTATTCCAAAGAAGAAACATTTCTAATTCTTCAAACACCCCTAAGGTAATGAGGAAGTAAATTCAGGAAGGGGATTGCGAGTGGCCGGATTTGGATTTTGAACCCTCTTCTCCATGGGCTCCCGCTGTGAGTGGCTGGGGGCTGTGCATGGCCCTAGGGCCCTTGCTCTTCAGGTGTGAAACACTGTGCAGAATGTGCTGCAGATGGAGTCACTGCAATCTGCTGCTGGGAAGTACAAAACCTTTTACAGTCAGGGTCAGGCTGTCAGAGTTCTTGGCTGAGGACGGAGGAAGCTTGAAGCTGGGTGGGACGGGGTAGGAGGTTCCAGGGCTCTGGGGTGAGCTTTCCTGTTATTCTATTCTGCTGGCTATCTCCTAAATTTAGTTTAGGTTAAAAAAAGAAATGTTTCAAGTACAAAGTGAGTTGAGAGATCCTCTGGGGAAAACTGGCTGTGCCCTAGAGATGCACACAGCTTGAGTTGACTGAGTATTCTTTTTTTTTATCAAGTATCATCTCACTGAGGAACAGAAGGATTCCCTGGAATCCAGGAGCTGGCAGGAAAGAGGAAACAGAAAGTACTTGACCCATGATGTCTTTCTATCACGGAGGAGGGAAGGGGGAGAGGGAAAAAACAGGAGAACCCTTTCCTTTGACACAATTCTTCTAAAATTTGAATCTCTTTGGCTACACAGAGCAGTGTTTTTTTCCAAGAAATATGCCACCTATTCTGTTCTACGGGTCTTTTCTTCTTAAAGAAACTTGTACTTGGAGGGTTGTTATCTGCTCTCACCCACTTGCCTTTTGAGTATATCTCTGCAGACACTTGGTGTGTTCTGATTAATCGTGATCAGGAAGGTTTGGGTGGCATATGAAGCTTGTGAAGGGTTCTTTCTGTGGTCATCCCCATCAGCAGTCATGGGATCACCCCCACAAGCTATGTTTTCAACCCTCATCTCTTTTCATATCACCAGTGGACATCTCTGGCTGAGGACCCATGGACTTGCCTTTATGATAAGGCCCGAATCCCAGCTGGGACTTTTGACCCCAATGACAGAGCTTTCTTATACAGAGACTCAAAGAACTTGAGAGAAAATCTTCTCACTGCAGCCTTGAATTCCTGGGCTGAAGCAATCCTCTCACCTTAACATCCCGAGTAGCTGGGACTATAGGCACATGCCATCAGGCCTAGCTAATTTAAAAATTTTTTGTAGAGATGGGGTCTCACTATGTTACCCAGGTTTGACTCAAACTCCTGGGCTCAAGTAATCCTCTCACCGCAGCCTCCCAAATAGCCACCATTTCTGGATCTAATTTTTTATATTTGTCTTATCACTGAATGAAATATACAAACTGAAACCTTTTAAAGAAAATATGCAACCCATAAAATATAACCTTAGAAACATTATTCTAATAGAGAAACATTTCTAATTCTTCAAACACCCTTAAAGTTAAGAGGAAGTAAATTCAGGTAGTTAGAGAACTAGTTGCTTGACATACTACAAGGTTGAATCTCTGAGGCATGAGGGCTGTGGAATTTACCAAATCATGTCTCTTCCAGCTTACACAGACCCCTGGAGAGGTTGCAATTGTGCCCCGAGTATGGACTAAGTCAAACTTGACGTCCCATCATCTCATCCTACCACACCCCCCAATCCTTATCCTTTGGAAATTGTAGAGTGCCAGACCTCATCTAAATAAATGGAAAATAAATTTATATCATTTATGAGGGGGTATCAGAATTATCTTTTGAAGGGTGGGCCCCTTGTAGTACAGGCTTTCCTCACTAGGTAAGTGTTCTAGAAACCCATGGGCTCCAGTATACCAGCTGGCATTGCTGTGAGAGACCGCATTTGGCTTCAGTGGATTTTTTTGGAGACTCTGTCCAGGCATTTGCCCAGTTCATGATAGGTGATTTATGAGTGAACCTGCCCTCACCACTCTGAGTGTTCAGCAGTTTTTGAGCAAAAATGGCATGTCCCCCATGCCCCCACCCTCCCTATTCACCCAATCTCACCTGAGTGATTTTTATTTGTTTCCCTGGATAAAAAAAGTCCTCAAAGGGAGTTGTTTTGCTGATGTGAAAGAGTTGAAACAGAAAATGAGAGAAGCACTAAAAGACATCAGAATGAACGAATTCAAAGACAGTTTTGAGTAGTGGAAAAAGCATCTCGATAGGTGTATTGCATCAAGTGGAGAGTCCTTTGAAGGTGACTGGAGTTTAAACATGTAAGAATAAATACACCATTTTTAATGAATAAATTTTGGGTTTTGGGGCACCCCATATGTTCTGCTACACTGATAGTTGCTCAACTGTGGAAGAAGATGGGGTGATACAAGACTGGAAGGGTCTTGGCTATTTGCATTGGTATCTAGGTAAGAAGTGGATGCATGCATTCAAAGAAAGGGCTGAGGGATGGGCAGGGAGTGGAGAGGTGGTATCTGAGTCTTCCTGGTAACGAGTCGACTCCCCTCTGCCAAGTGCTGGATGCTGCTCTGATGGCCCTCTGGGTGGCATCTCCAGAGGTTTATTTTAAGGAGTAGCATGGCAGATGTCAGTGTAGGATATTGCTAAGTGATAGGCTAGTGCCCCCAAAATTCATGTCACTAAGAACCTCAGAATCTGGAAGTAGGATCTTTGCATATGTAATTAGTCAATTCAAGGCGGGGCGTGGTGGCTCATGTTTGTAATCCTAGCACTTTGGGAGACCAAGGCAAGAGGATTGCTTGAGCCCAGTTTGAGACTAGTCTGGGAAACATAGTAAGACCTTGTCTCTACCAAAAAAAAGGAAAGAAAAGAAAAGAACCAGACATTGTCAGGAGTGTGGTGGCATGTGTCTAATCCCAGGAGGCTGAGGCTGTGGTGAACTGTGATCATGCCATTCCAGCCTGGGAGACAGAGTAAGACCCTGACAAAAATAAATAAAGAAAGAAATTAGTCAAGTCAAGAGTCATACTGGATTAAGGTGATCCTTAAATTCAGTGACTGTCTTACTTCGAAGTAGAGTCAAAGGCAGGAAGGGAACCGGCCACGTGGAGATGGAGGAAGAGATTGGAGTGCAGCAACCACAGGCAGGGAAAGCCAAGGATGGTTGGAACACCAGAGGAAGGAAGAGTCTCGCACCTTCAGAGGGAACACAGTCCTGCTGTCTCCCTGTTTCCAGATTTTGGGTCCCCAGAACTGGGAGAGAATAGATTTCTGTTGTGGTAAATGTTTATGACAGTCCTAGGAAATGAACACAGATGGAAAGACTTCTTTCCAGGGACCCAGGTATGAAAGCATAAAGGGAGACACATTCCAGCACCTGGCTGGGGCCCAGGTTCCTTTGCTCCGTTATCTCCCTCCTTGCCGACTTTCTTCCTGCAGCAAGGCCCAGCAGCCGCCTGCAAGACCTCTGCTTCTTGGGGATTCAAGAGGAGGTCTGGCTTCAACCCATGGTTCAAGCTGTATATAAATCTTGGCATGTTATGGTGACTCTTCCCTTTTGTGTCCAACGTGTGCTTGAGAGATAAGGGTGGGGAGGAAGGGGAAGGGGCTGGGTCTTCAGTGCAGAGAAAACTGATGGGAAGACTTGGAGAGACAGCCACCCAGTGGATGTGAGGAGCTGTGGGTTTTTCCCTCAGTCGGCCCCAGTGCTGTGGGTAGGCTCTACAGATAGGGCCGGAACGGGAGACCTGAGTCGTCACAGTTCTGCCGCTCACTCATGAATTAACCCAAGCAGAACACAGTTTCCAGCTGCCTCAGTCTCCTCATCTGTGAAATGCGCTAATGCACATAGAAACGTGTGTCCTTGGCAAGGTTGCTGGGAGGACAGAGTGAGTGAGCCAGTGTGAGAACTTGGTCTCAGTTGGCAAGAGCTATAAAATGGTAGCTACCAGAGGTTTGCAGTGATATTGCAGTCTCCTTGGTAACGGATTCTGTTGCTGGGGAATTTCCCGCAGCCAACAGCCAAGCCTGTGGTACTTAACGGCGGTGTCTCAAGTTGAGTTCTCATCTCTTGAGGGGCTGTTTTTAGAAAGGGCACCAGAGTACGCAGGCTGATTGCACACACAGCCCTGAATCATACCCTGGTACTGCATGTTTCCATGACGTGAAGCTGGGAGAGAAATACTGTGACTGCCCCAACTATGCGAGTCACTCTGACCATGAATACTGGCTTCTCAGAAGGCTCCAAATGTTTCTTGGGCTTAGCACTTTCAGAAAATGACTCTGTTATCGATAAGACATTATTTGATGACAAGAAAGTTGTGAGTGATGGGGTGGAGTGATGGAATAATTTCACAGCATTGGCCCTTAGAATGACTAAGAAATGGAGAACTATTGTCCAGAAATTAAAATTCCGGTAGACTCCTGTGAGGAAGGTGCAGAAATTATCTCTTCCCTTGGAGATTTTCTTTCTTAGAAGTTGGAAACAGTAAGTTGCCTACATATGAATGAGATCTGTTCTGAGAGTGTGTTCATAAGTCTAATTTGTTTGTAAATCCAACAAAGTTAGCCTAGGTACTCAACTAACACAATTGGCTATACAGTACCAGCTACATCACCACTGCTTTTATGCTTGCTTCCAGACAACCTGGGTTTGAAACAAAAATGGTATGCTACTGTACTCTCTATAGTCCTGCAAAGCACACAAAAGTACAACCACTTGCAGAGGATGCACGCATATATGGCAATGTATGCCAGACACATGAACTAACTTACTTGATTGGACATGTGAATTCATGTTTGCATTTTTAAAAGTTTGCAACTTGAAAGTTCGTATGTAGGGGACTTATTGTATTTACCAACCACACAATTGACTCCTTGAAGGTCACCTTCTTTTACATTGGGTTGCAAAGAAAGTAAGTTATAAAAGGTCACAGAGCTACTAAGCAGGGAAACTGAGACTAAAAGAACGCAAATAAGAGAACTAACATTATTGGACATATGCTATGAGATGGGTTTTATGCTTAGGGATTTATAGGCACTAGTTTGATGACCCTTTACAACACACTGTGATGCAAGTATTATCCCCATTTTACAGATGAGGGAACTGAGGCAGGCAGAGAAAAAATAGTTGAGGATCAGGCAGTATGGTTTCAGATCCCCGGTTCCTAATCATGACACCCAACTGTCTCCCAAACCTGGTCAAGCTGTCTGGGCATCTGGTTGTGGCAGAAGGAAGGGGAAGGAACACAGGCTTGGACTGGGTGGATGTACAGCCCTGAAACTTACCCTTGGAATTACCCTGGTAAATTATTTAACCTCAGTGTAGAGTACTTAGTCTCTGACACCGAGTAAATTACTTAACACTTCCAAGAATCAGTGTTTTTTTCTGTATAATGGGCATCTTGGCAGATACCTTATCTGCTGCCATAAAGATTAACTGCATAAGACTTGTAAAGCACCCGGCAGATTTTATTCCTGAGACACTTTAGTTATTCCTCCTCCTAGATTGGGAAGGTGTTGCTCATCTTGGCATCCATGTGGCCTGCCCTTACTGACCATGTAACAAATACTTAGAAGAAGGCTGTCACAGGCTTAGACAATCTTTCAGAAATTCTTTTTATTTTTTGAAATGGGGTCTCCCTTTGTTGCACAGGCTGAAGTGCAGTGAAATTATCATGGCTCACTGTATTCTCAACCTCCTGGGCTCAGGCGATCCTTCTTGAGTAGTCGGGACTACAGCTGTGTGCCACCATGCTGGCTAATTTTTTTTTTTACAGGCGATGTCTTGCTGTATTGCCTAGGCTGGTCTCTGACTCCTGGGCTCTGTTGATTCTGCTCCCTCGGCCTCTCAAAGTGCGAGAATTTCAGGTATAAGTCACTGGGCCTGGCCAGCATATATCTACTTGTTATATGTCTCTCTCTCTCTCTCTCTCTCTCTCTTTCTCTCTAATGGGCCTGGCTGGCATATATCTACTTATAATATGTCTCCCTCTCTCTCACTCATCTATCTTCTGTCATCTATCACCTATCTATCTTTTAAATGTTACAAGACATCATAGTTGAGGAACAGTTACTGCTTTATGGGCACTAGAGAAGAAAGAGGTATTTCTTGTTTAGGAGTTGGAAAATCTTAAAGAGGAGGGTCCTTGGAGGATGTGAATTCAGGCCTCCTAGGATGGGAGGGTTTTGTACATGTGCAGATGGGAGATCAGGCAGGAAAGGACAGGAGGAGGACATCTTGAACAGGTAAGGAGGGCCCTGACTCTGTCAACTGGACTGTGGTAAAGGGGCAAGTGCCTGGAAGTTAGGGAAGTCAGGCCCTGGGCCTCTTTCAGAGATTTGGAGCAGGACAGGGAACCATCCAGATATATCTGGGGAGTAAGGTTCAGGAGTAGGAGTAAGATGGGGTGACTGGTGACAGGCAGAAACCAGCTCTGTTGTGGGTGCCAAGATGGGGGCTGGAGGAGGGCTGGGTGCTGAGGCTGGGCCTGAGGCAGTGGAAGGCAGTGTGGGGAGATCCCTTCAGGAAATGTTCAGCACAGGGTACTCAGCAGCTCCAGAGATGCAGGCTGGGTGTCCTGGCCTGGATGAAAATTTAGGACTGGCTCTCAGGGTCAGGTGGATCTGAGGACACGATTCTGGTCATTTCCCTCCATGTGGTGATTAACCAGCAACAGGCTGGTTAGACGTCCTGAAATGATGAAAACATACTTGCTTCCTCTCATCTTGTCCCTTCACCTCCCTGCTCCCTTTCCCCATTGTGTTCCTTTCCATGGGCACACAATGCCCCAGATCTCATGGAGTTGAACTCAGCTGAGTCCTTGTGTCTCTTCTTTATTGACCACACCTGTCTCTGGTTTACCTGGAGACGGTAATGATGGACTTGTGGATCCCGATACTCAAGGCAGCTCACTCAATCTGGTCTGCATGTTAGCCCCTGATGCCCTGACTATACCCTGTATCTACTGAGTCAGCATCCCTGAGGACAGCCTGAGTTCCCCACCAGAGACTCCTAGCCTGCAGCAAAGGCCTGAAACCACCTCTTCTGTGGGGATCACTAGTGTATTGGAGGCCATTCGCTCTTCTGCTGGGCTGGCACCTGGGGTTGCGATTACTGAGAAAGAGGCTATGGAGCTGCCAGGAGCTGGGGACTGGCTTTGAGTAGTAGACCAGGAAATACTCTTTGGAGGGAATCAGGGTCACTGGACTTTAGAGAGAATGAATCTCATGAGATGGCTTTTAGGGTTCTCTCAGGCCTCAGCTAAGGGGGGAAGCTGCAGTGTCACCACGAGGGGCTGGCAGGGCCACATCACAGAGCACGGCCACTTCTCTGCTCAGGATGGCCCGGAGTTACACTCGCCTCTGCCTGTCAGAGAAACCTGGGACTGGTTTTGGTCTGGCAGGCATCATTCTCTCAGCATAGAGACACCAGGTTCTCGTGGGAAAACTGGCCATCAGGGTTGCATTTTCACAGCTGGTTTCTGATGTCTCTTGGTGCATGCTCCCTGGAGAACTATGTCTGACGTGGGTCTGAAGTAGTGATGACGGGTGGCCTTCATTTTACGGTCATGGTGAGTGAGGGAACAGTGGATGATGCTTTCATCCCTGTCTTCTTGGTTGTCTGTGAGTCTCCTAAGAGGAGCATTCTTATCCTGTTCCGGGATCAGAATGCTTTCATCCCTGTCTTCTTGGTTGCCTGTGAGTCTCCTAAGAGGAGCATTCTTATCCTGTTCCGGGATCAGAAGCATCAGCCTCCCTGGGTTCACTGGAAATGCAGATTCTTGGGCCCACCCAGACTTCCTGAATCAGAAATGCTGGGACAGGGCAGACTTTTCACAAGCCATCAGGGAATTTCAATGTGTTGAAGTTGGAGAACTCTGTCTTATTGCATTCTCCTCCCTCTCAGTCACTCCTCTTTCTTTTCCCATCCTGTCTGGCCCAGTGTCAAGGCCGGGTCTCCTTGTATCTGACACTTGCCAGTCTTCCCGTTGTGACAGGCCCTTAGTGGGGCTCTACAGCTCCCGAGAAGTCACTCAGATGGCTCAAGGTCACATCACCTGTCCTGCAGGAGAATAGGGGGATGGTGAGTGAGCACCACCTCTCCACAAGAGGAAGGCTGTCAAATGGAGGCTGGTGGCCAGGTGTTCATCTCCCCAAGAGTGCGAAGAAATGACTTCCCTGCAGCGTGAGTGGTTTGGATGGAATGGAACAGGGCTTTCTTATGGCATGTGATGTTCAACACAGGAGTGACGATGGACTCCTCAATCCTGATGTTCCTAAAAGTGGGGTGTTCAATCTCCACTGCGATCCTGCCTTGGGGTTGGGAATGGTCATGGCCTTCAATGGCCCTGCATCATTCTAAAAATCCAGAAACTTTCCATCAGCTCCATTTCTGTCTATTATAGTCCAAGGAGATCCTTAGGGGATTGGGAATGAGGGTTTTCTTGTCAATGCAAACCTCCCTTAGGCTGCAGTGGGAACTTACAGTGATGACAAATGAATTGGGGGCTCTGCATGTCCCATGTCACCTTGGCCTTCCTAGTTACAGACAACTTCATGCTGAAGACTGAGCTGGGATGAGAATGTAATAATGGTGTGATAAGACTATGGTAATAATGGTGAGTTTTTGTAGAAAGTGTATCATCTATGAACCTTTGAGGTATTTACTTCCTAATTTGCAAAGATAATTCTAATTTTCTGTGGTCACCAGTGAGAGAGAGAAGATAGGAGAGAGTGAGGCTGCCCTCCCTCCCAGAGTCATACCCAACTGAGGACATCGTCCGCTGTGGTCATTTGGTTGTTTCCATCTTTTAGTTACTGTGAATAATGAACATTGGTATGAAAACATATGCTCAAGTCCTTGCTTTCAGTTCTTTTGTGTAGATACTCAGAAGTGGAAATTTTTGAGGAATTGCCATACTGTCTTTCATAACTGATTCACCTCTGTATATTACCTACCACCTACCAGTAATGCACAAGGGTTCTGATTTATCCAAATCCTTGGCAACACTTGTTATTTTCTGTTATTCTTTTTTAAAAAAAATACTATCTTAATGGCTGAAAAGCAGTATTGCATTATGGTTTCATTTACAATTCCCTAATGATTAGTGATGTTGAGTATCTTTACATGAGCTTATTGCGAATCCATGTCTTCTTTTGAGAAATGTCTGTTCAAATTCTTTCTCCGTTTTTGAAGCTGGTTTCTGATTTTAGTTCCAGTTAGTTGAGTCAGAGGGTCTCAATTTCCTTTAAACATTTTTTTCCCTGTCTTTCTTTTTTTTTTGTGAGACGGAATCTTACTCTGTCACCCAGACTGGAGTGCAGTGACATGCTCACGGCCATCACAGCCTTGATCTACTGGGCTCAGGCAATCCTTCCATCTCAGCCTTCCAAGTAGCTGGAACCACAGGCATGTGCCACCACTCCTGGCTAATTATTTGTTTGTTTGTTTGTTTATTTATTTTAAAGATATGGAGTACAATTCAAGGTTAGGTATACAAATGGTCATTGTACAGGTAAAGTTTGGGTCTCACTTTGGTCCCCACTTCGCTTGGTTTCAGATCAGGTACCCTTATTGATGAAGTGTACCCCCACCCCCGGCAGTTTCCCACTACTACCAATCCCTTTCTTATAGTATTATGACAATTGTTCTGGATCAGCTTATGAGTGAGAACGTGTGTAACTCAGTTCTTTGTTTCTGTGGCAGATCACTGAGTATTATAGACTCTAAATCCATCTAAGTTGCCACAAAGTTCATAATTTTGTCCTTCTTTATAGCTGCATAATATTCCATTGTGTATATGTACCACATTTTAAAAATCCAGTCTATTTTTGGTGGGCAGCACCGTTGGTTCCATGTTTTTGGTATCGTGAATAGTGCTACAATAAACGTGTGCGCAGGTATCTTTTTTGTAGAATGATTTGAATTCCTCTGGGTATATTCCCAGGAGGATTGCTATGTCTCATGGAAGGTTGATTTTTAGATCTTTTAGGAATTGCCACATTGTTTTCCACAGATGTTGTACTAGTTAATACTCTCACCAACAGTGTAGAAGTGTTCCCTTTTTTCTGCATCCTCTCCAGCATCTGTTGTTTTTTGAGTTATTTATGATGGCCATCCTGAGTGGAGTTAGGTGGTATCACAGTGGGTTTTAATTTGCATTTATTTGATGATTAGTGAGGTCGAGCATTTTTTCATGTATCTTTAGACTGCTCGTATGTCTTCTTTTGAGACATGTCTATTTATATCTTTTTCCCACTTTTTAGTAGGGCTGTTTGTTGTTTTCTTTTTGCCATGTTTCAGGTCCTTGTAGATCCTAGATGTAAGGCCTTTGTCAGCTATACAGTTGACAAATATTTTTTCCCATTCTGTGGGCTGTCTCCCTGCTCTCTTGATGGTTTCTTTTGCTTTGCAGAAGCTTTTCAGTTTGATGAGGTCCCACTTGTCTATCTTACATCTTATAGCATGGCCATTTGGGGTTTTGATCAGGAATTGGTTGCCAGTTCCAACTTCCGAAAGGGTATCCCCTGGGTTTTCTAAGGTTCTTACACTTTGAGGTTTTATGTTTAGGTCTTTGATCCATTTAGAGTTGATTTTTGTGTATGGTGATAGGTAGGGGTCTTGTTTTAATCTTCTGCATGTGGTCAACCAGTTTTTCCAGGACCATTTACTGAATAAGTTCTCCTCTCCCCAGTGGTTGTTAGTGGAGGCTTTGTCAAAGGTGAGTTGGTTGAGAAATTGAGGTTTTGCTTCCAGAATCTCTATCCTGTTCCATTGATCTATATGCCTATTCTTGTACCAATACCAGGGGTTTTTGATTATTGTAGCTTTATAGTAGAAATTGAAGTCTGGAAGTGTGACACCTCCCACTTTCTTTTACTAAGGATTGTTTTGGCTATTTGTAGTCTTTTATATTTCCATATGAATTTCTGTATTGTCATTTCCTTGTCTGAGACAAATGATGTTGGCAATTTAATGGGTATTGCATTAAATCTGTAGATTGCCTTTGGTAGGATGGATAGCTTAACAGTGTTAATTCTTCCAAACCATGAGCATGGGATATTTTTCCATTTGTTTGTGTCTTCTTTGATTTCTTTGAGCAGTGTTTTGCAGTTTTTATTGTAAAGGTCTTTCACTTCTCTGGTTAGGAAGATGCCAAGGCATTTCATTTTTTTGTGGCTATTGTGAATGGGATTGTGCTTTTTATTTGGTTCTCTGTCTGTTTATTGATGATGTGTAACAATGTGACTGTCTTTTGCACGTTTATTTTATACCCTGAGACCCTGCCAAAGTCCTTCATTAGTGCAAGGAGATTTTTGAGAGATTTTTGGGAGGTTCTCAAGGTATAGACTCATGTCAACCACAAAGAGGTTTAAGTTAACGTCCTCTTTTCCTATTTGGATACCCTTGATTTCCTTCTCTTGTCTGATTGCTCTAGCTAGGACTTCCAATACTATGTTTAACAGGAGGGGTGAGAGTGGACAGCCTTGTCTTTTTCTGGTTTTTAGGGAAAATAGTTCCAATTTCTATCTGTTTAGCCCTGTGTTGACTGTGGGTTTATCATAGATGGCTCTTACTATTTTGA
>CAUYQG010048012.1:0-21043 GCA_963574415.1 Tarsius wallacei
GTCAGCCAGTACAAAGTTACAGTTAGATAGAAGGAGTGCATTCTGGTGTTCATTTGTGCAGTAGGCTAACTATAATGATAATGTGTTGTGATAATGTGTTGCATTACAACATAAATAGAAGAAAGGATTTTGCATGCTCTCACTTAAAAGAATTTATAAATATTTGAGGTGATGGGTATGCTGATTACCCTGATTTAATCATAATGCAATGTCTACATGTATTGAAACATCACACTGCATCCCATATATATGCACAGTTATGTTGTATCAATTAAAACCAAAACTTAAAAAAAAATAAAAAAAGAAAAAAAAGAAAAGTATAACGTTTTTAAAAAGTTATAAAAAAATAATGTTCTATATATGAAAATAACCACTCTAAATTATCTATGTTGTAGAATTCATTGCATTTGATGTAATCCATATTGTCTTTTTAATGAAAATGTATCTTTTATTAGGTACATTTTATCTAAAAATATAATAACCTTTAAACAAGCACAATCTTATCTAAGAAAACAAACATTATCTAAACAAACATTATAAATACTGGTTTTCCTTTTCACAAAGAATCAACCTACATGTAAACACAAAAGAGTAAACTACTGTGTGATAAGTAAAAGTCATAAACATTAACAGTGCATATTGTACTTTTTAATAATTTTCTATTGTAGAAAATCAAGAGAATTTGGCTAAACATAATGGAAAAGGAGTTTGCTATTTAAGTAGTATACTAGTTTGCAAAAAAAAAAAAAAAAAACCTGTCTTTACCTGGTATAAGAAGAGGTTTCAAAGAAGAAATAGCAATCAAGCTATCACTGTTATTATTTTAATTTCACGTGAACAATTGTTATGAAACAGGGGCTTGAGAGTTTCTAAAGAAAACGTCAAGTAAAATTTTTAATTAGATAGGCTCAAAAATACTACCCTAACTAGGAGCATTTAGTACTCTGAGTTTATTCTCTTTTTCTTTGCTTATTGTTGAACTAAAGTTATGGGTGGGCTTAAACTAAGTGCTCTTATCTCTATCGTCAAATGTTTTAATCCAAGAAAATGAATGACAAACTACTTATTTTCTTTAAAGCAAATGAATGTTAATTCAGATTCAGAAGCTTAGCACTTGAAGGAATCTTAAAGATTATATCTTTAGTTACTATATCTTCTAGTGTAAAAAATGAGGCACACACACAAACAGAAAGGAAACTCAGATGTAAGTATTTAATTCTACTAATGTTCCCCATTTCTGTGACTAGAGCTACCTAATCTATGTCCTTGACAACTTCCTCTTCCTGACTTTCCATATAACATACATCACCAAGCTCTTTCAATTTGATGTTTAAAATATATCTCACTTCTCCCCATCTTACTTACACAACGCTAGTCACTTAGTCAACCATTAGTTATCATGTTCCTACTATATTCCAGGTGCAGTTCGACTTACTGTACCATTAAGCGGAAACAAAGAGTCCCTGTACTCAATATGGTTACATTACATTGGGAGTAACAACTATAAAAAAGTAGTAAATAAATTTGATAAAATCCTAGTTTAGAAAATCACTGTTAGTAATTCTCCTAGATGCTCCACTAATTCCATTCATCTCCCTGATCACAATACTTACTCTTCTTTGTCATCACAGTAGCTTATTATTGCTATTACTGTCAAGTAGGGGAGAGGTGATGATATACACAGCTATATGAGATTACCTGAAAATTCCACTTCCAGAATGGCACCATCAGGCGCTCCGCTGACATATTCACCAGGAAAATCATCATAGCTAGTGCATATTATGCATAAAACAAAGCAATGGTTAAAGTCTGTGAAGCATGTTTTTAGTGGATACAGCACTTGAAGAAACATTTATTCAAGAAAATCTACTACATCTCAGTAAGAACTGTCTGAATTTGGGGCTCTTCCGTCATGCCATACTCCCTTCCTTCTCATCCCCAGTTCAGCATAGTAGAAGCTCCATTTTGGGGGGTTTGGCCAAGAAAATTATAATCCCTCTCCCCCTGGCTCCCAATTAAGGGTTGCGTGTGCTGTTCTGGAGAGGTAGGATGCTAGTGTTTTCTTCTCCTAGTTTTGTGTTACAGGTTCTTCAATTTTCAGGGTATAGGCTTTAACCTAGGTGTGGCAGAACATGTCTTGCAAAAGTGTCTGCTCACCACAAATATCTAGGGAAGAAATATATACCTTTCTTTTTCCCCTTTTCATTGACTGTAGTTACCATATCTGCGCTGTTTACTTTCATTCTTTTTCATTGTAACTGCACTGAGGGAAGTACTCAAATATTTGTTGTCATATTTTCGGTCATATAAATTCTGTTCACCAGAATTAGGTGGAGTCGTGTTTCCCCAGGAGTAAAGTCCTTCCCTGAACCTCAGATTGTGTCCTTATTTGGAAATAGAGCTATTGCAGACATAATTAGTTAAGATGGGGTTGCACTGATATAGGGTGACACCAATGTGACTGTTCTTTACATAAGAAGAGAAGAGACATAGAAACAGAAACACAAGTGGAAATAGAAATTTGAATTATCCTGCCTAAGCCAAGCCACACCAAGGACTGCCAACAACCACCAGAAGCCAGGAAAAAGGCCCGGGACAGAGACTTCCTCTGAGCCCTCAAGAAGAAATTAACATAGATAACACTTTGATTTCAGACTTCTAGCCTAAACTTTTGAGATAATACATTTCTGTTGTTTTAAGCCTTCACATCTGTGGTACTTTGTTACCAATACAGTCTTTCTATATTCACCACAAATGCCCTCACATCCTTAAATCTTCCTTGATTCCAACTAGACTGAGCACATACAAAGAACAAAGTATGTCTTATTTCTATCCGTACCCTTACTGATTAGCAGAGAAACACACAATAGGAGATTTTGTACCTTCTTTTGAAAAAATAAAGTTTCCTCCCTCTGGAAGCAATGCTTTTCTTTTCTGGATGTTTACAACACTTTATAAGGTAAGACAAAGAAGCAGGTTGATTTGAGTTAGGGTGTCTGAACAAAAGATTGACTCCAATGAAAAGATTTAGAACAAAATTTGTGGTACTTAATAAGTAACCAATAACAATAAACTATAGTTATTATAATAAGTGCCCTAAAATAGCAAATTGCTTATACGGTGTTTTTCATGGTTCCTAGGAACTAGGGCAGGCCCCTCAGTATTTTCCAGAAAGTACTTCTTTGGTGTCTCCAGGAACTCTTGAGATCCATGGTGAAATGAAGAGGATCTCTTGATGAAAGACTATGCCCCTCTACCCTCCCAGGGATATGAGTTGTTGACAGAAAGAATGAGACCGAATTTCCTCTTGCCTTGATTTCTCTTAGTAGAAGCCCAGCATGGGTTTCTTATAATCCTTCTAACAATCTACATCTGGAAGTGAAAACAGTCGGAGCAAGGGTTGTTTTGTGGCAGGGATCTCTTTTTTCTAGTAGCAGAGAATAGTGGTGTAAAATACTAAGGACAAGCAAAAAGCTTGACATTTTATTTGCATTTTCAGAAAACACTCCAGGGACTAAAAAAAAAATAACCTCTCATTTCTAGTGTGCAATTTATAACAAAACACAATTGTAGAAAATCTTATTTCTTTCCCTTGGATTTTCTGTTTTAGTTTGCGGCTCTTGGCAAGCTTATTATGACAATATAGACCTAGAGAATGGCTGACATTCTCATGAAAGATACAAGTCTTAATGATACATTTTATGGTATATGATTTGAGATACTCATCCTTGAGTGTGCATAATGCTCCAAATCATCATTGTTTTGGCATCAAGGTATGATTGATATTAGATGCTATACACAGTATTTTGTCACCTCCAAGATGCAACTTTTAAAATTGGATTCTTTCAAACATTTACCAACTGCATGTTATTATCTCTGGAGGAATGAATATTTAGATAATTGGGAACTCTAAAACGTTGATGTAGGGATTTATGATTTGGATAAAATTGCCTTCTGCAACATGAATTTTTGAGAGACTGGAAAAATTCTCACATCCCAAAAAGACTCAGAACTTATGAAGTGTATCAAGATATATTCATATTTATACTGAGTCTTTATTGAATTTTTCATTTAACACATTTGTGCCTCCTTTGATCTTTGATCCCAAAAGACTCAACACAGCATACTACCATATCAAACTGAAACATGTGTATGTTCATGCTTAATGAAATGCAACTTTTAGCCGGGCTCAGTGGCTCAGCCTGTAATCCCGCTCTTTGGGAGGCCGAGGTGAGTGGATTGCCTGAGCCCGCGGGTTCGAGACCCGCCTGGGCAACTTGGCGAGACCTCATCTCTACCATAAAACCAAAAAAAATTAGCCGGGTGTCGCCGCGTGCGCCTGCTACTCTGAAGGCTGAGGCGGAAGGATCGCCGGAGCCCAGCAGGTCAAGGCTGCGGTGGCCGGAAGCGGCCACTGCACTCCAGTCTGGGCAACGGAATGAGACGCCAACTCAAAAAAAAAAAAAAAAGAAATGCAACTTTAAAAAACTGAACACTGTTTTACAAAATGTCTCATGCAAACTTAGAAGATTTTTATATAAGAGAATTTAAAAAATCATTCCTACATTTTAAACAACTTATTGCTTTACATTTTTTATAGCATCTACAATTGACTAATAAGCTCCTTAACCTATAAAGCATCTTAACCTATAATGACAACCCAGGCCACAGGTACCAGAAAAATAGACATGTTCAATGTTGTAACCATTATAACACATTGTTCATCACTTTAACAATAAATATGTCTTTGTCAAACATCTAGGATTCTTTTGTCTGATACTGATATCCCTTTTGTCAAGATTCAGATAATATTGCTGAATTTAAAATAGATTTAGGTATAAGCAAAATGTTAGAAATCTCATTCAGAAGCAATTCTGTCAATCATGATACTCTTACACCTCTTCTTGAACAAAGACTGATATTGATTGAGCTCACTTTAGATAAAGCATCCCAAACACCATATAGAATTTAAATAAGAAAGAGGCATGATCTCTAGTATCAAGAGATTTTAAAAAGCACTGTGCCTTATAAAGCAACTTGTGTTTAAGTTTCCCCTTGTGAACAATTAACAATTGCAAAAGGCACAGGTGAAAGGGTTTCTGTGGACAGAAAAAGTCTACTGCTAAGTGGGTGTAGGGTTGAGCTCCGTCTTAACTTTGACTTTAGAACCAAAAATATAGACTTCTTGAGAAACCTAGGATTTTGGCCTTTGAGTATTTTAATCTCTTAGCTGATTTTTACAAAATGACCTATCAAGGTACAAAATTAAGTGCTAGTCATGTCATGATGAAAACAAAGCAAGAAATCACTCAGTTTCAGAAATTTTTGTATAAATGGCCATAGACGAGGATAGACAATTAAGTTCGCGAACTGATCCTAGAAAAAGTGTAATATGCCTCATCGCTGAATACCACTATGGTCATCCTCGAGGTACTCTCCTTGGGAAGTTAGGCACCGATGCCAGCACCTAGTCTACCCATCAAAGCAATTTTGGAACTCTTTTTCTGAAATGGCCATCAGAGCTGTCATTGTGAGAATGTCAGAGTTTGAATTAGAGCAGTGAACAAACTTTAAATTTCTTGTTAAGCTTGGTAAGAGTGGAAATGAAATCAGAGACATTTTAGTCCAAATTAATGGAAATAAGGCTATGAAGAAAATGGCTGTGTATAAATGGATTAAACGTTTTTCCAAGGGGACAGAAAATGTCACCGATGAAAAAAGGTCAGAATGTCCAGTAACAAGCAGAACTGATGAAAACATTGCAAAAATTTGTTGAATTTCATGTCAAAATCATCAGCTGACTGTGAGAAGCATAGCACACCAAATGAACATTGACAGAGAAAAAGAAAAATCTTAGCTTAAAATCTTGGCATGAGAAAGTATATGTAAAAATGGTCCTAAAGACGTTCTTGCATTACGACAGTTCACCATCTCACATAGCACTGTCTGTGAGGGAATTTTTAGCCAGTAAACAAATAACTGTATTGGAACACGCTACCTACTCACCTGACCTGGCCTCCAAAGACTTTCTTCTTTACCCAGAAATAAGGGGAACATTGAAAGGAAGACATTTTGATGATATTCAGGACATCAAGTGTAATATGATGACAGTTCTGCTGGACATTAAAAAAAAAAAAGAGTTCCAAAATTGCTTTGATAGGTGGACTAAGTGCTGGCATCAGTGCATAGCTTCTCAAGGCGAGTACTTCGAAAGGGACCATAGTGATATTCACCAATGAGGTGTATAGCACCTTTTCTAGGATGAATCTGTGAACTTCGTTGTCAGTCCCTGTACAGCAATGAGAGATACGGGGAGATAGTTTACAAGAAACTCCAAAACAACAACAAAAACAAACAGATAAACAAAAAAACAGTTGAAGTATAAGCAATTGCTTAAATACTTTTCTATTTTTTTTTCTTTTTTTCTTTTTTTGAGTTGGAGTCTCACTCTGTCACCCAGACTGGAGTGGAGTGGCTGCTCCCGGCCACTGCAGCCTCTACCTTCTGTGCTCCGGCGATCCTTCCGCCTCAGCCTTCCAAGTAGCTGGAACTGCAGGCGCGCACTACCATGCCCGGCTAATTTTTTGATTTATTGTAGAGATGAGGTCTCGCCTGCCCAGGCAGGTCTCGAACCCGCAGGCTCAGGCAATCTACTCACCTCAGCCTCCCCAAGCGAGGGATTACAGGCTGAGCCACCAAGCCCGGCTTACTTTTCTATTTTCTATTACCATTGGTAGTAAGTTCTTTCCATTTCTCCCTTTCTTAAAAACTCAGCACTCTGTGTTCAGCATGTTGCATACATTTAGAGACTCAAGCGTACTTAGACATTACATATGTGAATAGTTTTCCTTGGCATTCTAAGGTTCAGGAGAGGTTCCTGAAGCTGCCACATGCAGAGAGTTGAATGCACAGAGCTGAGTACCTATTTTTTCCTGACAACTCCTCTCACTCTACTTCAACAAGAGGAGCTCTGCTTTTATCTGATTTTATAAAAATGTTTCACTTAGGCATTATATTTGTTTTGCTTAGAAAAACAAGATTTAAAAAAACGTTTTTTTGTTAAAAAATTGACTTCTTTTGTTAAGGAGTACATTTTGAAAAACGTAGACTATATTTAACTGTTGATTCATTTCAATTCTCTCATTTTTGAAGATGAGGAATACAAAAATTCGCAAAAATTAAGGAGCTTCACAGGTCAAAGCTAAGGATTTGAAAAGAAAATTAGAGAAAAATTGAATTTAAGTTGTAGTAGAAAAAATATTTGACATGTCTCTTTCAGGCTAATATTTGACTTCATTTTTTTTTTCCAAAGAAGGATTAAAAATAATCCTCTTGCTTTGCAGATCAATGCTCTAATGTATAACTGCAGTTGTTCCCCCATTATTCGTGGTTTTGCTTTCTGTGGTTGCAGTTACCTGAGGGCAACTACAAAAATATTAAATAAAAAAATTTAGAGATGAACAATCTATACATTTTAAATTGTTCATCATTCTGAGTAGTGTGATAAGATATCACATCATCTCTTCATTTCACCTGGGTCATGAAGCATCCTTTTGCCTAGCCAAGGGTATCCGACATTTTGGTCTCCTTGGACTGCATTGAGTGAAAAGAAATTGTCTTGGGCCACACGTAAATTAGATAATATAGTTAGTATATATACATACCAAGGCTTCATTTTTTATATTTTTATTATAAAGTTTTTAAAAATAACAACAATATAAAACTAGTGGGAAATTTGACTTTGATTCTGTAAAACTAATCTACCAATGTCTGGTTCTGTGGAAGTGGTCGCAAGTCTTAGTGAGTTCTCAAGGTGCTCATCAGAAATGTTTACTTGAATTTTGTTCTTCATGAGCTTCATAAATGAAAACAGTCACTCACAAAGGTATGTGCTTCCAAAAAGTAATGTCATGAATAAGACATGATTGTGAACTTCAAAAATGGAATTATGCATGGGGTCATGAAGAAATTAAATGCTGAAAAATATATAATATTAAAAGATTTTGTGGGGCCACATTACTACCTGTCCTGGGCTGTATGTGGCCTGCGGGCCATGGTGTGGACATGCCTGCTATAGACGCCACCTATCCATTCCTCACTTAGTAGATTTCTAGGTTATCAGATCATCTGTCACATTATCACAGTACTTGTTTTTAAGTAGCCTTTATTTGACTTATTAATGGCCCTAAGTCTCAAGAACAGTGATGCTAGCATATTGGTATAATTGTGCTTTTCTTAGGAAATTTATAAAGTGTCATAAATCCTTAAGAAAGGGAATAGAAAAGAGTGATCCATGGACAAGAAATGTTAACAGTTGTTAGAGATGGGAAAGGCATGAAGAACTATTGTGTCTGACAGTTAAATTATTACTTAGTTGTACCTAATTTATAAATTAAGCTTTATCGTAGGTATTGACATAAATCTGCCGTTTCAGGCAACCACTGGGGATCTATTCCCTGTGATTAAGGGAGTATACACTGTACACATGTATACACAAGACTCCAGGATTGTTTAGTGTAATAAAGTCTAAACTAAAATAAGTATACTGCTATAATCAGCTATTTAGATAATGTAAATAGCAATGTTTGGGGAAACAGATTTATAAACTACTTTCAAAATAAATCTTGCCAAATGCTTATTAGTGGATATTCTGATAAGATATACAGCACGAGGAAAAATATATATAATGTTATCTTAGAACTTTGTTTCTGACATCTTACAACGTCCTGTTTCTCAGTAATTAGAATATTCAGGTTAATTAAATATAGTTCCAGTTTTCATTTTATCTTGCATTTCAAATGTGCAATATTTCTACAAAGAATATATTTCCACTTTGTTTATCTTTGATATAAATGCAATCCAAGTAAAAACTTAAAAAGACAACACCACCATATAAAGAACTATAATAAACTTAAGTTTATTAAATCTGGATCAAATAATTCCTTCATTATTTTACAAATGATGTCATTTAATATGCCACAAGTTTGCAAACAAACAAACTTATAAACAGTACCTGTTGGGAAGCACAGACTAGCCTTGGCTTAAATAATAGAATGAGCATGGCATTTGTAGTCAAATAAACTTAATTGCAAATTCAAGCTCTGTCAGATATCTTTCTTTTCTTTTCTTTTCTTTTTTTTTTTTTCTTTCTGAGTTGGAGTCTCACTGTTGCCCAAGCTAGAGTGCAGTGGCATGCTCACGGCCACCGCAGCTTCAACCTGCTGGGCTCAGGCGATCTTTCCGTCTCAGCCTTCCAGGTAGCTGGAATTACAGGTACACATCACCACACCTGGCTAATATTTTTTTATTTGTTGTAGAGATGAGGTCTTGCCAAGTTGCCCAGGCTGGTCTAGAACCCATGGGCTCAGGCAATCCTCTCACCTCAGCCTCCCAAAGTGCTGGGATTATAAGCATGAACCACAGTGAATCTCCAGCTCCTTCTTCTATGTTTACTGGAGATAGCAATACCTGTAAAGATTAGTTGATAAATAAAATTAAAAATATGTAGATTTCATAACAAAGTCCTTGCCACAAAATACTTGTTATGGATTTAACATTTTTGTTCTTCCGGTGTTCATATGTTGAAACTCTACTTTTAATGTGATGGCATTGGTAGGGGGGCCTTTGAGATGTGATCAGGTCGTAAGGGTAGAGTTCACATGAATTGGATTAGTATCCTTAATAAGCAACACAAGAAAGTTTGCTTTGCTCTACCATGTGAAGGTGTAAGAAGGAGATCATCATCTACAAGCCAGGAAGCCGGCCCTCAGTAGAATCTGGATTTGCCAGCACCTTGATCTTGGACTTCTCAGGCTGCAGAACTATGAGAAATAAATTTCTGTTGTATATAAGCCCCCCAGTTTATGAGATTTTGTAATGGCAGCTAGAACTGACTAAAACTATACGATAAGCAGATATTAGATCCACTTATATTAGATATTAGATCCACTAATAAAAGCACCATAACTAGGAACAGTCATAGTAATGGTAGAAGTTGTCAACTGTTAAAAGTAAAAGGCGGCACATAAAAACACCATACAATTTTTTTCCCTGCCAATAGTCAATAAAAAAACTAAAAAGTCAATGTATAGATTGTCATAAACCCTTAGCAAACAGAATAGAAAAGAGCGATCCATGGATAAGAAATGCCAACAGTTGTTAAAGACGGGAAAAGCATGAAGACATATTGAGGGATGCAGCCTCAGCCTTGGGCATGTGCCCAGGGGCAACATTGAGCGAGGATGCTCACCCATAAACAGAACTTTATAGACACTTTATATTCAGACATCTCGGTTACACTGTGGGCCCGAGTGAGCATTCAAGCTTAAATTATGGGCCTGGTTGAACACAAGTAAGTGAGAGTAGCTCATTACATATAAGCACAAAAGAGCAACTTATCATCAAGGATCCAGATCTAGACAAAGTGTGCTTCTGCACAGACATGCAGTTAATGCCTATGGAGAACAGAGGCCCTGATGAGAAAAGTTGCCCTTAATCTAACATTAGGAGCTCTCCCAGCACAGCAGCCAGCATCACTCTGGAGCATACCAACATAGAACCTACTTTCTACATACTCTAAATGAATTCATCTTTCTGTTGCTTCACATTTGCATGTCTGAAGGATCTACAGCATTTTGAAGAAACTTGATAAGATAAACAGGTCTGATAACTAAACAAAATAAAAGCAAAATAAGTTTAAAGATAGCTTCAGGAAAATGTATACGTTTTATGTAAAACAAGAACAAGATATTATGAGACAGAAAGTTCAAAGAACTAGATATTAAAATATCATTGTCTAAATAAAACTAACAATAATGAGACAGAAAAGTAAGGTGAAGAAATGTCTCAGCAGACAGAACAAAAAGATGACGCATAAGTTGAGGAAAGAAATGAACAAAGAGGGTCAGCAGAGGAGTTACAACATATAGGAGTCTCAGAAAGAAAGACTAGAAAAAAGGTGAAAGATTATTAAAGAACTAATGTAAGAAAAAATTTCCCACAGCTGAAGAAATATATTTTCAAATTAAAAGCAAGATGTATGAAAATAAAATCAGAAAGCTAGATGTATCTATTTTAATCTGCAGATGCTAAGGATAAAGTGAAACCTCTAAAATTGTCAAATAAGAAAAAAATAGGTCAGTTAGGAAGGTATAGAATGTAGGAAAACAAAACAAAACAAAACAAAACAAAAGCTTCAGAATTATGAAAGAAAATATTTTCAACATAAAACACAATACTTTGGCAAACTACAATAAATCAGAGGACAAGACAAAGACACATATCACAAAAAGACTCAGAATTATCTTTTATGCACATTTAGAAAATTATTTGAGGATATATTTTAGCAATACCAGAGATTTGTGTAATTAAAAAGAAGATGTGAATTCAAGAGAACAGGAAAACAAGGCGTATACTAACAATAGGGTAGCAAACCTGGAGAGATCCAATCGGAGCAGAAGAAAGAATGTCTAGAGGGATTTCTCTTGAAGAAAAGCAGATTCTAAAACTGGAGATTTTGAAAGTTACCAGATTTACCAGATAAAAAGACAGTGGTCTCAGCAGCATGCTTAAAGTTGCAGAGATGACCAAAATAGAAAGATGAGTTAAAAAAAACAAAACAGATAAAAAAACAAAAACACGACTCTTGGGAGGATGAGGATAGAAGGTCTCCATGGAGAGATTCCATGTGAGCTATTTCCTAATTTCTCCTCTTAGGAAGTGAATGGTACAAAGTCTGATAGATAAAGTAAGAGCATTGCATTGTTTAGTGATATGAAAACAAAAAATCATGAGATCAAGCCGTGACAAAATGATAGCCATTGTGTCTAGGGGGAGAGAATGGGGAAGAGGATGTTACTGCTGCTTTTCATTTTGAGCCAATTGTATTTTTTTCAAAAATCTTTATATGAGAATTGCTTTGATAACATAAACAATAATTGTATTTGTTTATTCATTGTACAAGTTAAAGGGATGAAAGTACAATTTTGTTATATGAGTATAGTGTATAGTGGTGAAGCCTGAGCTTTTTTTTGTTTTGTTTTGTTTTTTGAGTTGGAGTCTCACTCTGTCACCCAGACTGGAGTGCAGTGGCTGCTCCCGGACACCGCAGCCTCGACCTGCTGGGCTCTGGCGATCCTTCCGCTTCAGCCTTCCAAGTAGCTGGAACTACAGGCACGTGCTACCACGCCCGGATAATTTTTTTTTTTTTAAATTATTGTAGAGATGAGGTCTCGCCAAGTTGCCCAGGCGGGTCTCGAACCCGTGGGCTCAGGCAATCCGCTCACCTCAGCCCCCAAGGCGCAGGATTACAGGCTGAGCCACCGAGCCTGGCTATGAGAAATTTTTTATGTCTAACAGAACACAGTTTATGCAGTTTTGAAGGACAAGGATAGAAATCTGTTCTTTATTGATAATCTAATTAGGTACTTTAGTTTGTAATATATATGTTTAAAATATACTCAACATCTGACTATTTGTGGAACTGAAATAAGCTTTCCTTCTCTTCAACTTTACATTATGATTTCCAAACATACAGAAACAGTAAAAGAATCGCTGAACAGTGTTAGATCCTCCATGTAGATGCGATAATTGTTAACGTTTTGCTATTTTGTTCTCTCATTATTCATCTTTGTCGAAGCCTTTGAAAGCAAGTTGCAGACATCATACTTCACTCCTAAATCAGCACAAGTTTTCTAATAATAAAGACATCCTCCAACATAACCACAAATTATTAATTATCTATAAAAGAATACGCATAAGCATATCCATACATCATTCATCATTCCCTAACATCAACTCTAGTAGACACTTCATATTCAATCTTCCTCAATTGTTCTAGAATGTCTTTTATAGCTGTTTGGTTGGGAGCCAAGGATCTGCGATTCTCCAACAGCTCTGTATCAGGCGCTTTAATCCCTGATTTGAAGGAACAAGAGTTTCCCGCTGAATTCACTGCTTCGCACACTGGGGCAGGGTAG
This sequence comes from Tarsius wallacei, assembly GCA_963574415.1. Classification (NCBI taxonomy): domain Eukaryota; kingdom Metazoa; phylum Chordata; class Mammalia; order Primates; family Tarsiidae; genus Tarsius; species Tarsius wallacei. The sequence continues at coordinate 12,978 of CAUYQG010048012.1, forward strand.
ACCATTTCAGGGCAGGCACAGGCGTTTTAGGTTGGGCACTAGGTCAGGCTCAGCCTGACCCCTGGTCAAGATCAGCCTCTCCAGGCTAACAAATGCTAACAGCCACCCTTAGGAGTTCACCAGAGGCAACGGTACTCCATCACCGCCAGAGGGCGCAAAGCGCCCGGGCGCGAGGTGCTCGGAAGGCCGGCCGGAGAGGCGCGCGGGGCCAGGGGTCCGGAGCGCGCGCCGGGACGCCCCCTCCCCGCCGTGGCGCGCGCGGGGACGCGCGTGCGCGGTCGGCGGCGGCGGAGGCGGCCGCGATGGAGGGCGCCTTGACCGCCCGCCAGGTAAGCGGCCTTCGCTGGGGCACGTCCCCAAGCGGTGGCTTTACCCGGCGGTTTTCCGCACGCTGGTTGCCAGAACCTTCTCAGGTGACAGTTCGTTCTTCCGATCTCTTTTCTCGGCGCGCTTTGGAGTATTTGGAAAGTTGTTACGCAGGAGATGGGGGGCCCCGTTCGCTGCGAGCCCCTCCCCCTGGGAGCCTCTGCGTCCCCCTGGGCGTCGAGGGCTGACCTGGGTCCCGAAGTGTCCTGGGCTCGATGTCCCAGGGCCAGGTGTCCCAGCCTCAGGTCCGTGGAGTCAGGCTCCGCGGCCGTGATTCTGGCCCGGTGTCACGTTCTTCCAGCCTCACCCCCTTGCTTTCAACATGTGCCCTGATAAAAGGGCCCGGGTGGTTGAGATCACTGTCCTGTCAGTCAAGTTTTGGGTTTCATCTAGTTTTGCTATTTGTTTACTACCCGAATTGACAAAATGGAAAAACTTGTTTGTTAGTATTCAGGGCGAAAGCCTACTTTGGTTGCAAGGCTGTTTGCGTTTCTGAACACTGTCCTTTTACACTGGTTGTGTGTGTGTGTGTTTTACTTTTCGAGAACTGCATTCACTTCTTTTGAAGAGCATTTAATAGTTTACGGATCTGTTGAGGCACGCCAATGACTGTTGAATGAGTACATGAATGAATGTATTATTTCAACTGATTCTCAGAACATTACCATGAAATGATCAAGGTAGATATTCATAAACCCAACAGTCATTGATTCAACTTTGTTCCTGGCATTGGGTGTTTGGTATAAGATGGTGAGTAACACAGATGTGATTTCTGCTCTCAAAAAGCTTATTGCCTAGACTAGAGAGAATTATTTCCTCTACTGTAGAGTTAAGGAAACAGATTTAGAGAGATTGAGTAACTTTGCAAAGAGATAGGAATCTGTTGTAGACACCCTAGAAAGCCAGAATGGGCCCCTCACCCCAAATTTGTTTCAGGTGTAGAAACGGATGATGCCACTCATACACCATGAGGAAAAAGTCTTTTACTTACATAATTGAAGTCTCTGGGGAGAGTAGGATGGGCTTCTCAAGCAGCACCAAAATGGCTTAAAAGAGCAAGCAAAGGAGACTGGCTCCAGGATTTTACTGTGGTTAGAGAGTAGGGCCAGAGTGAGGGTTCCTGTGTGTGGACAGGGGTCTGCTTGGTTTGAATCTCTCACCCACCTCAAAGGAAAGAGCACTCAGACTTTCTTAGCTTGTACAGATGAGGAAGAGGGCGGGGTGAGGCTTAAAAGTTGTCAGCAGGCAAGCATAAAAAAAAATTGAGTCAGACTCTTTACAATGTTTGACCCATATCTGAAATGTACCATTTTCATTGGATTGAATTTGAACTCAAGTAAGCCTTACGGCTCTCTGTGTGGCCTGTAGCCTAAAACCAGGAAGGAAGGTGAAAGTTCTATTGAAAGCCTTGATCAAGAGCTCAGAGTTATATTTTGAGGAATGAAATGTATTTTGAGAAACAAATGGTCACTATCAGTAATGTCTGGAGCCCTGAAGTGGGGTAGGGGTATCTTGGTGAGGGCTTGTATTATGGCTTTAGCGTATGTAGAGACATGTGTGATCTTGATTTCTATTTTGCGTATTGTGAAACAAGAAAGTCCCAGAGTTCTTTACCCTACAGGGGACAAATCTCAGGGAGAGTCACAAGAATCTGTAAAAATGTGCAGATGGAGCCAGTTGTTGACCAGAGCATTCAGTGTTAAGGTGACATCCTGAAGTTCAACCAGTTGTGCTGTCTCTTGGATCTTGTCCTTTATCAGAGACATCCTGGTGAAGGAATGAAAAGCAACAGGTCTACAATGAGTTCCATCATGTGTAATAATGGTGATGCTGTCTGTAAAGTATACACACTCCTGTTGCTGTTCGCTCAGTTGAACCCCAGTTGCCCCCAAGTTGACAAAGGGTCCAAGAGGGCGTGCCCTCCTCCGGCACCATGGCATCTGCCTAGGCAATGAGGACAAGGGATACCATGCCTTCCTGCATATGGGATGTGACAGAAGGCCCAGATTTGGCTCTGTCCCTTAGTAAGGAGGCCTGGTTGGCTGTGCTGAGCTTGCAGGGTGCGGTTTCCATGACTTGGGGTGTGTTGGGCAACTGGGTCTAGAGGGACATGGGCTCAAGGCTTGTCAGAGCTTCTATTTCCAGGGGAGCCCAGAGTGCTGCCACCAATTTCTGCTGTAATGGCAGATGCTGTGGGGCTGAGAATTTTCTTGCATCAGAAGCCTATAGACAATTTATGGACATTATGGGTAGTCCAGAGGCTCATGAGTTATGAGAATAGTTGCTAAAGTCTCTGCAGTGAAAGACTGTGTGTGTGTGTGTGTATATCCATGTTTTGGGGATGAGCTAGGGGGATAGTACTAATGAGAGCATCTGTTGTATTTTCACAAATTCTAGAACCTTTTTTAAAGGGGCTGCATTCAGGATAGTCACTGCATAAATGGGCTTAAGTAAAATTTGTAAATGAGGATTATTTTGCCTCTAGAATTTAAAAAGGGCTAAAAGGTATTGGCCTTGTTTTAATGTTGTTGGTGCTAAGAGGGTCAATAGCTGTTTCTTGATAGTGCCAGGGATGGAGTGGTCCTTGGTTTACCAAATAATTTTCAGAAATTTAACCAAGGTGGCAGGCCATACATTATCTAGATGACAGCGACCCATCCCTCTTTTGAGCACTCCTTTTGAGTATGTCAGAAGACTGTCCTCAGAGGAGGATGTCATTGGTGTAATGTCACAACTGTGCTCCTGGAGAAAATTGGATGCAGTTAAGATCTTGCCTGTAAAGGTACTCTGTGGTTAGCTAGGTAAGGGTATAATGTGTCTCTCTGGAGGCGAAGAGCTTGTTGAAAGAGGCACTGAACAGAGCATAGTAGCCAAATCTATAATGCACATTGCTTGCTAGTTGTGGATTGGATAGTAATTTCTTTTTTTTTTTTTTTGAGTTGGAGTCTCACTCTGTCACCCAGACTGGAGTGCAGTGGCTGCTCCCAGCCACCGCAGCCTTGACCTGCTGGGCTCCGGCGATCCTTTTCGCCTCGGCCTTCCAAGTAGCTGGAACTACAGGCGCGTGCTACCACGCCTGGATAATTTTTTGATTTATTTTAGAGATGAGATCTCGCCAAGTTGCCCAGGCGGGTCTCGAACCCGCGGGCCAGGCAATCCACTCACCTCGGCCTCCCAAAGCGCTGGGATTACAGGCTGAGCCACCGCGCCCAGCTGGATAGTAATTTCAATAGTGTGTTGGGGATAGGGGCCTTCATGGGTAAGAAGGCAGCATCAAGGATGCAGTATCCACTATCATGCGCCATTCATTCTTTCCAAGTTTAACAGGCCAAATTGGGCTGTTAAATGGAGAAGCAGCAGGGATAATCACTCTTTAAGTAGGTCTTACATAATAAGTTTCAGTCCTTAGAGGACCTGTTTTATTTTACATTGGATTGTATTTTGTGTTTGTGTGTGTGTGTTGGAGTCTCACTCTGTCGCCCAGACCGGAGTGCGGTGGCCGCTTCCGACCTGCTGGGCTCCAGTGATCTCAGCCTTCCAAGTAGCTGGAACTACAGGTGCGCGCTACCACACCTGGCTGATTTTTGATTTATTGTAGAGATGAGGTCTCGCCAAGTTGCCCAGGCGGGTCTCGAACCTGCAGGCTCAGGCAATCCACTCACCTCAGCCTCCCAAGGTGCGGGATTACAGGCTGAGCCGCCAAGCCCAGCTGGATTGTATTATTTTAACTAGGGATTGAGGGTGGTGGTCCATGGGGTCCCATTTTTTTGAAAGCTGATTTGTAAGCTCTGATGACTTGATTTTAATTCATTACTCATTGGATCAGAGTATCCATAGCCACTATGGGATATTTTATGGCAACATTTACCATGACCATGGAGAATGTAGGCAAAGCAGTAGTTCTGTTGGCTAAGGTGAGGCTGCCTACTTGTCTGTTTCATGTTGAGTAACTCCTCTAGTATTTTAGGGGATACCATGTTTAAATGTAGGGATCTCCAGGTATAACTAATTTGAGCTCCAGTGTTGATTAAAGCCATGAAGATTTTTCCAGTTGCTACATTTTTGCACATGTTGAAGTAAATTCAGAACCTGTGGTTTTTTAATTTTAATTTTAATTTTTTTTTAGTTGGAGTCTCACGCTGTCACCCAGGCTGGAGTGCATGTCACGTTCACGGCCACCGCAGCCATGACCTGCTGGGCTCAGGCAATCCCTCTACCTCAGCCTTACAAGTAGCTGGGACTATAGGCGTACACCACCATGCCCGGCTAATTTTTATGTTATAGAGATGAGGCCTCGCCAATTTGCCCAGTCTGGTCTTGACCCGTGGGCTCAGGCAATTCTCTCACCTCAGCCTCCCAAGGTGCTGGGATTATAGGTGTGAGCCACCCCACCCGGCCTTCAGAACCTATGTTATAGAGGCAACAAAGCCAGTCTTTCTCTTTTGTTATATAGATTGTTTTAATAAATTTTGTATGTCCATCTATTACGGTCTCCCGTTTCAGTTTTGTTGTTGTTATTGTTTATTTGTCTCCCCCCATCTAGGTTGTTTGTTTTTTTCTCCCCTCTTTTTGGAGGTTACTGGATACACTTCAGGTGGAGGGGGCCCTCTCAACCCTTTCATATTTACAAATTTTTTCTCCAGAAAGCCTCAAATAGCTATCATCAGATTTATGACTTTCCCCGTGGCAATGGTTACTTGAAGGGTTTAAGAACCTAAAGCTTGAGTGGGGTTTGACTTACCCTTTTGCTGTGTGCCACAGTAGTGCCATAGGTGCTTTTCCTTACAACCCTGAGGACCAGGGTCTTTGTTGCAACAGTCATTGGTGGCAGCAGCAGCAGAGTTATTTCAGGATCCTGTGAGCCATGTACTCTCATAATGGCTGCTTTTCCCTACCTGCCCACCAATCCCCAGCTCCTTATTTTCTTCTGCTTCTTTCTTTTAACTCCCCAATGACTGCTTTTTCATGAGCAACCACCACATGGTCCCATATCTTGCCAGAGTATAATCATTGCCCTGAGTGCTCTTTAGATTGGGGGCCAATGCCTGTTCAAGACATCTCAATCACTCATTTAAACTCCATTGTTTGTATAAATCAGAGCTTATTTACTACTTCTCTATTGGTGGACAGTGAAGTTATTTCCACTTTCTTAGTATTACTAACATTCTTGACTCCATGTGTACATTAAATTGCTGCATTGTAGTATATGTACATCTAAGACCCCATTGGGCATTGCACATTGTTCAAAGTGGTTGTACCAACTGATAACCCCATTACATTGTATTTTTACTATTTAATTGTTACTCTGGCAGACTAAACTTCTGGGGACTAGGACTTTGTTTTATATATCTTTGTATCCCTAATGCCAACGAAACTACCTAGCAAATAGTAGTAGTTGGAAAGCCTTTGTTGCATGTATAAGTGTATAAACTATAGAAGCAAAAACATAGATGTCTTCTAAACACTTAAATATTGTCCTTTTAACATGAATTTATGTGTTTTGAACATTAACGCTCCTCTTTTTAAAGTTGCCATTTCTCAATAAGTAGTTTAAATGGTTTGATATTTGTTTCCAGGTGATAAAAGAAGGGGATTCAAGCCTTGCCACTGAGTTACAGGAAGAGGTCGAGGAAAATCCTAGCCCAACTGTGGGTGAGAATAATACCGTGTCAGCTAGGAAACAGGGACCAAATTCACATAATTGGAGTGGTGACTGGAACTTTTGGGTAATTTAAAAAATATAGCTTAATTTAAATGTTGGATACAAATTTTCTTTAAGTCTACAACAGTTGACATAATGTTTGTGCATTTTTTCCTTAGCTTCTAGAATTTTGATGGTTAGGTTGACGTCTAGAGTCCCAGACTTTTCTGATTACTTCTTCTTTGACCACTAGAATGCACTGTTGTCTGGTTTGATGGAGTGGAATTATCTACTTCAATTTCCTTGTGAGAAAATGACACCACAGAATTGGATTCCACTTGCACTGTAGCTCACTGTATTGGCAAGAGACCAATATTACATAGAAACCGTAGTTCTGAGTGTTACTGAGAAACCAGCTATTTAACATAATTTTGATTTTAAAAAATCAGCTCCTGTACTTAAAAGGAAGTTTAATAATGTTTGACCTATAGTGTATAATGACTAGAAGATGGACTTCACAGTTAGTAGTGTCATATTCTTGTTTGCATTGTGTTCACTTGGTTGTATAACCCTGATATGCTTCAGGTTTCCCCACTGTAAACTGAGACTACTACTTGTTGATTAGGTACAGTAAGATCTTAGAGTCTTCTTGTAAGAATAATATTTCTGTTACCATATGAATATTAATATTTATTATATTAAAAGGCTCATTCTAAATCTAGCAGTTCCTGTGAGTGTTATGAGCCACTAAAAAGAATCTGGTATAAGACAAACTATAAATGAAATTTGTGTAAGATTATAAGGCATATATAGTTCCAATTAGTTCATTAGAAAGCTGATCTCTTAAGGGTTAGGTAACCTTGGTAGCAGATTTTCTTGTAATTACAGAGTAGACTAAAAAAAGATGTAATATTAGCAGGTTATAGAGATTAGTACAAGTGTCATCGTTTTGTTCATAATTAGCAGTTCAGTTCATTGGAATGTTTCTGAATCTTAACATGACTAAAGGTTCTGACTTCCTATTAAGAAACTTAACATCATAAGCTTTTTTGAACCATTTCCTAAGGAAAATATTTAATTGCTAAGAAATATACCAAAATAACAACACATTCTAAAAACCATGTCATCTATATAGAGTATATTATTTTGGTCACATTTAGAAAAAGTTTTTGACTACTGTGGTGTTTTGACCCTTCTGCATTGTGATTTTTATACTTTATGTTATATATAGATTGAGGAACTTTCATAGGTACAAAGGCTATGTAGCTACAGGACTAAGTAGTTACTGTGGTTACTACAGACTTAAGAAAAGACTAGTACAACAAAAGGGAAAGCAAAGGAATGAGATAACTTAGAAATAGGAGAGAGAAAAAAAGAGGTATGTGTTCTGGATCCTTGCTACTAAACATGTAGCCTGCGGGGCCAGCAGACTTTGCATCACCTGTTAGCGAATTAGAAATCAGAATCTTGGGCCCAACCCAGACCTACTGGATCAGAACCTTCATTTTCACAAGATTTCTTGGTAATATACATGTATATTAAAGTTTTAGAACACTGGCTTAGTGTCAGAGGTTTACTTTTGGTCAGATACTTCAAGGATTTTTTAATACGAATTTACATAGAATAGATTTAAAGACAAATACAGTATCTCAGAAATTTTACAGACTTTTCCGGAGGTCATTCACCCAGAAACCAGAACTATCCATAGCTCAGAAGCAGACAAAAACAAAAATGATCCTGCATAGCTAAGTTAGAGTCCATGCTGATATATCTGGTAACAGGAGAATGCCTCAAATCTTCATCTGGGGTTTCCTTAATATATATTTGCCATTTAAAAAATAAGCTTAAATAAACTGAACAGGATATTGGAGATAGGGGAATTTGTTGGTAATAATAAAGCATAGCAGTAAGAAATGATAGCAGAAGCTAAAAAAAATATAGAAACCTGGGTCTTTTAATGAGGAGGCCAAAGGGCTGTACAACTAACTTGACTCTAATACAGTACTGTAACAGTAGAAATGATGTTTTAGAAGTCTGGAAAATAAATAAATCATTTTTT